>CM076574.1:47086137-47321620 GCA_034641835.2 Pinus albicaulis | reverse complement strand
GTCGGCTCCCAGGAAGAAAGGCAAAGCCCGCAAGGGGGCAACCAAAGACCAAACCACCACGACCAACACGGCTCCTCCTCCACCCCCGAAGCCTTGTGCCTTATGTGATGTCATTGGTCATGCCACCCATGCTTGTCCCGAGTTATCTCGTATCCGACCCATGGTCAAAGTCGCGTTCCCCGACACTATGGTCCCTGAAACTCCCACTCCTTCCTCGACCGTCCCCAAGAACCCCAAGACTCTCCGCACCAACAAGCCCTGTGCTTTGTGCGGTGTCCATGGCCACTACTCCCATTATTGTCCTCACCTGCCGCATTACCGTGCCTCTCTTGAGGTGATCCACGAGTATGAGGTCGAACAAAATCAATCCGCCTCTCCCATCCTCGCGCAGTATGCTTCAGGCCAGCCTGAGGATCCCCCCGCTCCCATCCACACCCCCCCCCCTGATGTTCAGATGACGGAGTCTATAGTCACCATCCTTTACCTATCCTCCTCTGCACGACACTCGGAGCCTAGCCCGTCCGCAGCCTCCCCTGTTGTGTCCCTTGATACTCGAGAACACTCCACTTGTGTCTCTGTTGACCTCCGCAGCCCGAGTCCTTGCCATGTTTCCGATAGCACTCATCCACCACCTTGTTTGAGTCTTGATCATCCTGCCCCTTCCTCTTGCCCTTACCGCTCGATGACTCCTGTACCCTCACGCTGCCGTCATTTCCTTTCATCCCCTCATTTATTGTCTTGTCACACCATTTTACAAGACCCCCCGTCCACACCCTTTATCGGTTACGCCGATGGTGCAAGTCGCTACTCCCGGAATCTTGCCTCGGCAGGGTGGGCCATCTTCACCCCCTTGCATGACCTTGTTCTGTCTAACGGGGTATGCATTGGTTCTGCCACCAACAATCAGGTCGAATATGATGTAGTGTGTGGCCTATTAGCCGATGCCCTTTTGCATCGCATCCGCCATCTGCACGTTCGTTTGGATTCCCTGCTTCTTGTAATGCAACTAAATGGTGCTTATCGTGTGCATAACCCTGTGCTGTTTAGACGCTATTTACGAGTGAAAGTCTTAATACGTGCGTTTGAAACCATAACTTTCAACCATGTACCCAGAGACCAGAATCACTGCGTAGATAGTATCGCAAACCATGTTCTAGATTGGCATTTATCACACACAATTCATACAAGACAATAACATTAAATCAACCATCAAAAGACGATGCATATCCATAATATGTATCGCAAACCATATATTGATGAGTCCATCTACTCTGATACATACGACATGCCCATAGCATGTTCCAAAAACTGGGGGCACCATACGCCCCCCCATACATATACATACGACATGCCCATAGCATGTTACAAACAAAGTCCAAAAACTGGGGGCACCATATGCCCCTCCATACATTCTAGGGGGCACCACCTGCCCCTACATACATCAGAAGGGGCACCATACGCCCCTAATCACTATCTGGAGGCTCCCGGGCCAATGGCTCTGCCCCTGCAGCATGTAGATCACGCATAGCTTGACCGGCCATCGCCATGCGCCGCATGATACCTCGCCACTCCGAGGGGATACCAACACATGGCTCTATGTACTGGTCATCTAAATCCTGCCACCCGTGCTCTGATACTCCGATCAACAGCTGCTCACATCTACGGCGGATGTCCTCCAGTAGGGCGGCTGCACCCTCATTTTGCGCTGCTCTCGATCCACTCGGACCCGTAGCTCCAGACACTGCCGGTCGTCCCATATATCCGGCCGGTTTTACCGGTGCTATATCTGCATACCAAAAGTCCCTGAATCAGTATCATTATTTACTATTCACAAACTTTAACATGCCCATATAAGAATAGCAATTTGTCACTTACCATCGGGCCCCCAGACTCGCCCAGACGGAAGTGGCAGATCCGGATCCCCACAATAGCTCATCCCACTATAAGGGTAGTCGTCTATGTACAAAGGCATCTGATCCCAATGGGAAAAGAACTCCGGTCGAAACACTCGCCCGACCGCCCCTCCTCCTCCTCTGCAGAGTAGTCGTCCCCAACGACGCATCCTGGGCTCTCTCGGGCCCCCATCTGGAAGCTGCACACGAGGCCTCAAGGTCGGGATCTTCTCAAAGAAGAAGGCGCACAATAAGGTCCCATATGAGAAATCATGATTCACCTGCCGCCTGCATAGCGACAACTATCGCTTTAGCGCCACCAGCATCATTTGGGCCCACCCAAAGTAGGTCCCACCCAACACACTCTCCACTATCATCATCTGCCCACCGGTGATGTGATGGAACGCCTGGCTGCCCAGGATTCGCAGCACAGCTGCAGCCACTGCACGAGTTTCTAGCCTCTCTAGATCCCCGATCGATATTCGAGTCCCCTTGACTTGAAGACCCGGTCGACAATGGCGTTCCACAAACTCCATGATATGCCACCCCCGCGGCAACACTGGCTGCGTATCTCCCACTATCCCCAGTGGTGGGAGGTCGGTCAAGAAGTACACATCCTGGACTGTCAGTTCGATCCTGTGCCCCTGCACTACAAAGATCTCCTGATCTGGATCCCAATAACTGATAATCCGGGCCAGTAATGGTTCCCCTGCTCTCATCAACGGGTTCTCCACAAACTTGAGAACCCCAAATCTGGCCAATACACGACGAACACCCTGATCCGCCTGGATCTCTGCCCGAAGTGTTCCCAGATCCCTCTCTCTCCAGTTGACCCGCAACTCTGCCATACCTGCACAAACACATTATTTTTGTCAGGGTACAAATCGAGAAAACCATAACCACACACCACAACCCAACTCCCAGCCATCAAACAGCACCAAGCCCCCCTCATCTCCCAGGTCGCAGTTTTCTGCCATTTTCTGGACCAGGTCGCACTTTCTGCCCTCAAACCTGCGTCCTGGGTCGCACTTTTTGCCCCAAAAAGTGCGACCCGGCCGTAGAGATGAGGGAGGGGCCGTTTCTGGGGTGTTGGGCCCTAAACTGCAAATCTAATCCACCAAAATGCAAGAGCAAGGTTAGGCCTCTTACCTCCAACTGACAGATCTCGAATCCAACGGTCGGTTTGTCCGCTACGTTCGCCGCAAGATTTAGGGCCTTCTCTCCTCTCCACATTCACCACAGCAACAATAGCAAATGAACGATTTTGGAGGGAAAACTGCCTCATTAAAAGAGAACCCCTGTTTCTTCTTTCGACTGCTGCGACCACACCGTAGCCCCGTTCGACAAACCGTCAGCACCGCTGGATTGATCTCACCGAGATCTCAAATGGGTTTTACTTAGTTTTTGGTGATTTGATACTTCACCCGGACACTTTTTCCACGAAGGGTCACTTCACCGCTCCTTAAAATCGAATTTCCTCACTTACGACACTTGTACTTGGGGCACCATATCGCCCCCTTACTTGTCCATGTTCGTGTTGATTTTCGTCATGAGTGCCCACTTTGTACTCATGTTTCTGTGACCCCCCATTGGGGCCTTTACCGTGTGGCAGCACTATATAGTCGCCCTTGTTTAGAGCATCCAAGTCGAGTCATCATTACATTCATGGAGTCTATCCTGCGTCCTTTTACACCCCACTATAGCCCTCCATCCTTCTTTGCTTGGTTCCTCCCTTGTGTCGCATATCATGACCTTCAGCCCCACTGTCCCCTGTCCCTTTCGATATTGTGTCAGTCGCTGCCATGTCATTCATGCCATTTATGCTCTAACAAGGGAAGTCGTCCATTCGCCACTCCATCCTTCCCCTTTCCGCTATCATCATTGGTATCAGTCTGTCTGTCGCTCTATTGATTCTTCTCTCGTGCCTTAGTTGAGGATCTCTCATTGCCTCACCTACGGCGGACCTCCTTCTGTCGACATCAGCGCATTTATTCCAGAAGCAAGGTCTAGAGGGTGGTGTACCTTGGTTCCAGCTTCCACTCTTGTTCGGTGCCTCGGATCAGGCAGGGGGATCTCTCACTTCCCTTTGACTTGATTTCTTCTCCAGCTCCTTTCAGCATGATCGAGATGCGTATACTGGACAGTTCAGTGACCCAGCAGTAGCTCTTGATGATTCCCGGGCGTGTGTGAGGTGTCTCAGCCCTCATGAGGGGGTGGCCATGCAGGTAGCCCCCCACATGCCCGGATGACCTCTTCATTGCAGCCTTTGATGCCGCTCCAGATTTTGATGATGTTGGCCTTAGCCACTTGCAGCACCTCTATGATTTGCATGTATCAGTCAGATTTTGTGAGCCCTTCCCCATTTGTAGGGGGCATTTGGGTTGTATTTATCTCATGTACTCAGATATTATTGTACTAGTCCTGGCTGTTATCCCAGGCACAGCATGTATGTGAGACTCTTCATTGTATTTTTATCTGGCCCTTGATTATGCCAGCTGTACTCTATGGTTCGGTCCCTTGTTTATTGGACACACTATTCTTTTGTACTTTGTCACGGCGGGCATAGGTATGCCTCCCCCGCCGCCTTCAGCACAGGTACCCTCTCATAACAGAGACTTGTTGCACCTGCGAGTCTCGTCTCCTCCGGGTCTAGTCCTTCAGCACACTATCTACCTCATAGTTCTCTCTCTGACATACCCTTTTGTTGTCTAGTGATTGTTTTCTTACAACTTACTTCGGTCATACGATTTTCTCCTGACACTCGCACGCTGGGGGGCAATCTGTTACACCATTTTTTGGTCATCTAACTCTTCATCATTAGATGGACCCAAGTACACCATGTAAGACCCGTTTTACCCCAAGTAAAACTGCTTTCACTATGTTAATTAGGAAACCCCAAAAGGAATAATTAATTAAACCATAATTTAATTATTATTCCCAGTCATGTTTAACCTAAAAACAAAGAAATTAATGAGATAAACCCATAGTTATCTTATTATTTTCTAGGAATAATTATTTAATAATATTCCTTGTTAAATATGACCAAATCAACCACCATTAATCAAATAAATCATTATTTATTTGATTATATCCCAACCACTTCCTTAAAAAGATAAATAAATCATTTATTTATTTATTTTTCACTAATCAAGGGATTTGACCCAAGTCAACCACCCTTTCCCTCCAACAAATAATAATAAAATATTCCATAGAGGTGGATCTAGATTTGATTAACATTATTTTAATCATGCACCAAGATCTAGAATGACCCAATATTTTGTTATAAATAGGAGGGTTTTCCCCATCATTTCTTCACCTTTTGTTTGCTGCTAGATACTGCGGATCTACTTGGTCTCATTTTCATCATTTGCTCATTAAGGAAACTACATTTTGCATTAGTTTCTACCTACTGAGAGAAAACGAATGCGGAAGTCTTTGAGACTACAAGAACCATCTGCATTAATTTGGATCTACACCTTCTTGTTTCCACTCCCGGTGTATGTGTAATTCTTTCAAAAAATCGTGTTCTTGTGTACTTGTCTGTTGGATGCATGGAGCAAACCCTGCTGCTTGTCTTCCATTTGTAGATCGACATTTATGACGTTTAAATATAGTGAATCTGAAGATATTTGGCGACTCTATTTAATTGTTAGAATATTGGTTATCACATGTTAAAGTGATTCTTTTGTTACACTTGAAGAATTCATACTAACTGTGACCATAAAGCGGTTGTGAGGATTGGGTTAACGGGATATTATCACAATTTAATTAAAATTATGGGAGAATAGTAGCACCTCTAACAATATTATTGAGAAAAGTGCATTTTCATGGACTCACAGAAGAAGGCAGGCTTTGTTTGTCTTAAAGAAATAATGTGCTTTGCTTTGATCTGTCATGACTTCAAGGGAAACCTTTGTGTGGAGATATATGATGCCTCGGGAAATGGAATTGGTGTTGTTTTAATGCAGAAGAACTGGTAACGAAAGTTGTCTTTCGAAAATGTTTATAAATCTATTTGAGGAAAATGTTCGACAATACTACATGCACTAAGGAAATGGCGACCTTACCTAATGGGAAAGACATAAGGTAAAAGGCAGTCATGATAGATATTGAAACAATTTTTTGGAACAAAAAAGAATATCTTGAAGTGCGGCAAAATAGGTCCACGGAAGATGTTGGGTTATGACTACCGAAATCACTTTAAAAAATGGAGCCTAGGGTGCAGTGGCAGATGCACTCTTAAGAAAGGATGAAGAAGGTGCAAGGTAGCATTCCATTCTATTATCATGTATTGGATAACAGAAATAAAGGATGAATGGAATAAGAATGAAGAAGTGTGGAAACTCATTCAAAAGTTGCATCAATATCTGGTATGATACATTTGGTTGGCTTGATTCCTTATGTTTATATATCTCTTTTATCTTTGTAAAATTTAACTGTTCAAATATTCTTTTGGAATTGAACACTTCTCCATTAGGGAGGACAATAATGATTTTAAAAAACTTACCATAGGGTGAAAAAGATTTTTTTTGGATGGTATAAATATGATATATAAAGTTTGTGGTGGAATGTTTAGTTTTCTAGCAAAATAAAGGATTGAAAAATTGAACTTTTGGTCTTCTCGACCTTATCCATTCCAAGTCAGCACGTTAGGAGAAATTTTGACGGTTGTCATAGGTTTACCTAAGTCGAAATGTAAAGAGTGTCATCATGGTGGTAGTTGATATTAGACTTACCAAGTATACACTTTTGTGCATTATCATCCATTTAAAGCAAGTAGAGTTTGTCTGCGCATTTATGAAACAACTCAAAATCTACATAGAAACCCAAAGATTATTGTAAGTGAAAATATCACATTTTCTTGGAAATGTTTGGGCAGGTATTTTCTTGTTTGGGTACTCAACCATCTCATAGCTCATCTTACTATCATCACATTACGGTGACAATGAGATAGTAACAATGTTTGGAAGGGTATCTTCGTTGTTTTGTATACGATAAAAAAACACAATGGTCCAAGTGGTTACCTGCGAATTTTGAATGGTGGTATAACACTTCCTTCTATGCTGACAAAAATTACCCCATTTGTATGGAACTTTATGGATATGTCAATAATCCATCATCTGTTTAAGAGAAAATTATGAGTTCAAGTAGTGGAAGATCACATCAGCATCAACAACTTGACTCTGTAACTCTTAAAGGATAACCTAAATTTGGCACAAAATTGAATGAAACAGAATGCGGATCAACATGCGCAGCGAGAGATGTTTAATGTAGGGGCGGGTATTTTATGGCTGACATACAAACAAGTATATAAGCTAAGAAGGATAATAAATTGTACGAAAGAAAAGTATGGTCCTTACAAGGTGTTTTCAAATATTGTTCAGCAGCACAAATTGGAGCTTCCTTCTTCTTCTCGAGTGGATCCCAATTTTCCATGTTTATGAAAGGTTATAGGTGAAAAAAATTCCATTTAAAAAAACTTTTCCGGAACTTAATGAGGAAGGAAAAATCATTGGAACCTTTGAACGGTCATGGAAAAAGAACTCGACAACCTAAAAATGGTCAGTTTGGGAGTAACTCATCGAGTGGAAGAACTTGCCACTCAAGATTCTACATGGGAGGATGAGAATTTTGTGAAGCATCCAGAGCTACTCCGAACGTGAGAACAACACTTTTTGAAGGAGAGGGGCATGTTAGGTCCCTATATTACTAGTTTAGTCCTTATTTTGTTAGTGTAGCCACCTTATTTATTGTTATTTTTGTACCCTGTAACCACCATATTGTTATTATTGTATCTTAGATGGTATTGTTAGGTCGGCTAGGATTATATTGTGACCCCATGGACTCCTATATTGAACGGAGGTTTTCATTTGAATCATCTAATTTTTCATTTATTTAATTTAAAGGAGAGTTTCCCCCTCGAAGTGGCTTATTTCTAAGGCACGGTCTTTAGATTTCTCTATTTTTTGGAAGTGGTTTCATAACGAGACTCAAAAATAATTTTGTATTTCTTGTTATAAATTTACTTAAATTGGTGTATACATATATGAAAAAGATGCTTTTGAATCATTAAACCCCGAGAAGCATGAATAACATGCTTGACATTTTAGAGCATAGGCTTAATAACTAAGCAAAAATTCTTCTTTTGTATAGGCAAAAAATTGATACAAGTACAAAGATAAATATGAAGAAAAAACCTAGTTACTTTTCCAACGCCCCTCATAACTAGGGAGGTAATCATAATGACTCAACATGTATATCTCCGTTTAAATATTCTCATAAGAAGGATCTCTTTATAAGAATCAATGATAACATGTAATGTCCAGATTTGTCAAATTACTAAAGCCTTCACGGGTACATACTGTCTCTCCACAAGATCGAGCACAATGTTGGGAGACGTTTCATGATTACCACCATACTAAGGTACATATGCCACCTAGGATACATGGGTAACTTCTCCAATAAACCCTTTCCCTCGAGAAATGTCCATCCACAAGACAATAATTTATCCAAGTCATGTATGACTTAGGATCTCATCCTAATCCATCGGTACATGTGTGTTCTATCCATAATTCTTATCCAATCTACCATTCTCATATCCATCCCATGTAATTAGTTAGGATATTGGTCCTAATCCATCATAGTATTTAACATAAACCATTAGCACTGATCCATAATTCTCCCTATTCATGATGCATCCATTGGACTTGTGAGTTAGTCACAGTCCGGTACATGAAATAGGGGGGGCTTGATGTTAAACTTACTCCTCTCAAACTGAGAGGAGAAATCATCACTCACTCCCTCTCCAAATTAGATAGCATTCATCTGGCAGCCTTAGCTTGTTCAGCAAGGAAGCTCTCATACTTCCATTACATGACTATGAGCACCTCTTATCACTAGGTTTGCAATACCACTTCGTTCGTCCAAATATACCTCCTAGGTTCAGTCATACCAGGTATTCGCAACTTCGCATCTTGAAATTTTCCAACAATGCTTTGTTGAATTTTTTTTAATTGGGTTTATTCTTAATAAATATGAAATCTAATTTTGATTATTGTAAATTGTAAAAAGAAAGAAAAAATATTGTTAGTATTGGAACGTGGTTCATGCTCAATGTCTTATTTACCATAGTTAAGCACCCATTAGGTGTTTCTAGGATTGTGCTAGATTAAAGAAGTCAAAGTCATTGTCATAGTTTAAGACCCCATTAGGTGGTAACCTTGAAAATTATTTTGTTCTTAAAAATATTAAAATAACCTTCAATACCAACTAGAAACGGTAGTTGGCAAGTTATTCTTTTTGGTGGCAAATCAGGCCTAATTTAAGGAACCCTATAGGGAGGAAACTCAACCTCTTTGGAACAAATTTATCGTTGGCTCATTCAAGTGAGAGGAGGAGGAAGAATAAAGAAACAGAAAGAAAACAGAAGATGGAGACATTTTTTGGTCTATTTCTCTCACACAGAAGAGGCTAGGGTTTTTATAAGGCGGTCTGGGGTTTCTTAAAGAAGGTCCAATCTTGACAAGAAGAAGATGGTAGGGTTCATGACAAACATCTCGAGCATAGAAAGGAGGATGATGAAGAGTTCTGACAAGCCATCATCGAGATCAGCAGAAGGAAGATCAGCAATTATGACCTTGGGGGAGGCCAGAAAAACACATGTGTGTGCTGGTATCACAGGGGGCTGAAAATTTCCTTTCCTTAGTAGAGGCCGAAATTGTGCAACAGGGTCTAAGTTTTGCTACTCGAAGATATTTGGCTAGGTTTTACTTGGGGAAAGAGGAAGTGTTTGGTAATTTAATTGATCAATGAAATTAACACATGAATTATATCAGACTAATAGTGATGAACATATGTGCATTGCATGTGTGGAGCCTTTGTCACACAATTTCAAGTTAAAAATGAGTTATCAAAATGCACATGTTTTCTTTAAAGCTATTGTAAAAAAATGAAATTAATCACTCATCTGATAAATTATCTAGAATAATTATCACACTATTCAAGAATAAACTTCAAGTTATCTCAGATCATCTCACACTTTTGAGCAATATCATCACTCAGCAGTTTTAAAAAAAATCACTCTTCTTATAAAATCATAGCATAGTAAATCACACTTGCTCATATAGAAATAACTCTTTCTTATAAAACATCACACTTTCTTGAATGGAAATCACACACTTGATAGTAAAATCACACTTGCATAAATGGAAATCACCTTCACACTTTTAAATGAATCTTCTTCCATGAGAGGAATTAACTATACAAAGGAAAATCTATCTCATCATTATAGTGTTAAAATATATTTTGTCCATGTGCATATGAAATATATGAACAATAAAAATGATTATAAGAAGCCAAATTTTCAAACTCAAATCTTGAAAGGAAACCAAAATCATAAATATAGGTAAAGTTGATAAGAATCTACAAAGATATGAACTAAAATACTAATTGTTAAATTAAAGGCCTTACTATCTTGAGGTGCCTCACAAGAAAGAAAGGTAATTCTATGATGCTTTTAACCGGGAACTTAACCACACATTTGAATATATAGTGATAAAGCAATCACCGTATAGACAGTATCATTAACATAAAAATCAGTCTGTGTTCGTCCCCTAGGAGAATATTTATAAATACCTTATGCATTTAATTTTCAGAGCTATACACCTAATATTAACTCTTAATTATAACATTAAATAACTATCTCATGATTTTATATCATCACGATAAATCATGGGCATAAGTATTTCTCGCTACCATGAGTCATAAAGCTATGAAGGTTGACGTCACCTTTGTTCCACTTTTCTAAGATGTTGTTTTCATCAATCTAGCTCATGATAGTTGGAGTAAATATTTTCATAAATTTATACCTACACATGTATTCAGTTCTCCACGAGTGCAACAGAACATATTAGACCATGAACTTAGATGCAAAATCATGTGCTAGTTGCGGAATGATGCAATTGGTAGGCTGAAGTAAACATTAAACTAAATAATAAAGAAAATCAACATTTTATGAAATAAAAGAAAATATTATACTGTATACATATCATAAGTATTATTCTAATTTGAGGTGATATGTGGCATTATGAAGATCAAGAAGAAGGATATGGAGTGACAAATGGTGTCAAAAAGAAGCAATTTTGGGGTTCAAAATTTACATATGAAAGTCCTTTGCATGTCCTCATGAAAAATTTCAAAATTGACCCTTCTATTCTTCGAACCTCTTGAGATACTTGAATAAAAAATCCATGTTTTATCATTCTTTCTTTCTTCATGGTGGTGCCATCCTTGGTTTCTTCATGGAAATTTTATACTTTAGACTTGTGACTTTTCGCTTAGGGATTTATTTCTTTGCTTTCATCTTCTTATTGTTTTCATGCCATGATTATTATGTAGATGATTTTCTTCATTCTTCAGTTCTTTATATTTCATTACTGCCTTTCAATGTTTTCTACATCTTGTTTTAAGTACTGTTTAATGTCTCCAATTCATAAATCTCTTGCTTGAGGTATTTACAATTGGAAGTTCTTGTGGAATATCGGAATGAATTTCTTTCTCCTATTTTGAAGAATATGCGGTAGCCTTTCTGTGAATTCTTCTCTAACGATTCTATATAATCATATACTTCCTATTGCAGGGTCAATTTAAGTGTTCTCCTTATTTGGACTATCGATTGTTGGTCATTGATGGATCCCTCGTCTCTCTTCTTCTTCTATAATTTGTTTAGATGGTTCCTGACTTGTTTTATTGATTATTCCACTCCTTCTTACGATGGATGAGGTCTTAGAATATAACTTAGCTTAATAGAAATTTTATTTTTGAATTTTCCTTGCTCTTGTCTTCTCTTGCTCTTGTTTCCTTTGTTTTCCTTTAGATATTGTTCTTCCTTACAACTAGCTTTCTTTCTTATAAATATTCTTCTCTTTGTGATATTTTCTAGTAATACATTTGCAAGAGAATTTTCATCTTCTAGGCTTCTCTTGTTGTGGAGGAGTGGTCTTGAGTAAGTTTTTAGGTAACCTTCTTCTACTTTTCTTTGTTTTGCCATTTGGGTTATTAGTGTTCATATCTTCTTGAAATGGTTTCCTGCTAAGAAACTTTCCCAATCATCTCCTATATTTTTTAGGTGGGATTTAATAAAAAAAATTATCAAGCCATGATGATATATGGTATTATAGTTGGATTGTATCTTTCTACGGTAATGCAGTCATTTTCCTTAAGCTATTGGTTAAAATAGGGAAAATGTAATATAAAAAATAGGATTTTCTACAGCAATAAAATACTAAAATGACCCAAGTTGAAGAAAGCAAGTAAAAAACTCATATAGTGTGTTAAAACACATAGCCATCATATAAAAATCTGTGACAAACTATTTCTTCATATAGTGACACTAAGTGGGAAAAAGCAACAATATTATTTAAAACGTTATTTTAGGAAGATAGATTTATGTGATGGAAAATAATGATTGTATCCCTTAGAATATATAATATATGACTTTCATGCAACAGTTTCAAAACAAATGCAGCACAGCTAATTGAAATAATAGGCCTCCCATGCTCAAAACAACTTAAAATTGTTAAAACCCCAGAACCATATGCAGAAATTGTTGCATAAAGATTGAACAAGTCAATAATGAGTCAAATCAAGAAAATATAGATATAAATTAGATATTCTTGTTATGTCGCAATGAGGAATAACAGTCATCTAATCTCTTATACGGATCCGAAGACTCGGCGAGGTTTTGACGAAAAATGATAACCATGGCCCCATTATGAGATCATGACAATCGTGTGTATGGTGAGAAGCTCTACCATAAAAATGGCTTTGTAGAAAATTTCTGTAGATATACTCTGTTTTTCGGAGAAAAAGTTGATCCTTCTCTTAGGAAACTAGCTACAAAAAATGGGGTTTGGCTCTCCATACACACCTTAAATAAGTTTAGAGAATACGTTTTGCTAAGATAAATGCTTGGTCCGACACTAGGTAGTGGAAAATTCAGCTACGAATTCTCCTCTTATATTCTTGAACAACATCTCCAAGAAAAAGTGGGGGATCCCCACAGGAAACCCTTGCTAAGCGATTATTAAACTTAGATAAAGGCAAAGTATGCGAGATTACAAATAGACACCCTCAAAATACAATCTCCAATATCCCCTTTTCTTTCCATCTCTTCCATTATATGGTTGAGATCCCTCACTAAGGCACCCTCATTAGGAGGTTGTGCCATGTGGCTCCTCACCAAATCAAGTTGTCTTCATTGGTGAGGATCAGCCCATGCAGTAGGTTTGATTTAGTCAGCTTAGTGGATCAATCTTGATGGGATCATCCTTGTTGGATCTTCATGCCTTGTCCCCTTTCACTCAGGGTGTCTTTATTCGACTGCATTTGGATTGATCTTTATTCACATTAATTTGTCTTTATTTAGGATCCACTATTTGAGGATAAATTCTAATGACTTGGTCAAAATTGACATAGCATACATTTTTTAGACATTTTTCACACATGTGGATGTGTCTGGTTATTTCATGGCCTTTTTCACAGCTGTGGGGATTTTTTGTTCCTACTTGAAACTAATGAGCTCCCCTTCTCATTTATTTGTTCAACTTGATTTTAAGGGAAAAATTAATATTCCTATTATTTGCATGATAATTGGGGAATGTTGGTCTCCCCCCTCCCAAGTGCTTGCCTCGAAACTTGTGCCGAAAGTCTTCGTAAATCTCCCCTCCTCCTCTTACATGGCCTCCTCATTCAATCCCCACCATTGTTTCGAGTTTTTGTAGTAATTCGTATACAATGGTTCCTCCCAAGTACAGTTGGCCTTTGGGTGGATAAACCAAATAGCTCTCGTATGAAAGAAAGGAGGTATATGTGGAAACCTTCTTGTGGATCGCAGCACTTCTCAAGATAAGTGATGGTAATCATGGGGAATTTCACCATGTTGAGTTTCACCACATGCTATCATCCAAGTAAATAGATTACCTTCTGGCTTGGTAATCCATAAGTAAAGCCCCTCCCAATAGCTCATGGGAGGCGCCTTCAGTTCTCCCATGATCATATAGTCCACATCATGAGGGAAATAAATGATGTACTATAGTGTGTATGGTTTCCCATGCTCCCCTTAGAACATGTGTTACCAATCAAAGTGCGAATCTCTTGCAAGGACGTTCATAGTGTGTCTGCTCAATCATGTCCCCAAAGAAATAGCATTTCCCTAGCATATGGTATCAT
The DNA here is from genome assembly GCA_034641835.2 of Pinus albicaulis. Taxonomy (NCBI): domain Eukaryota; kingdom Viridiplantae; phylum Streptophyta; class Pinopsida; order Pinales; family Pinaceae; genus Pinus; species Pinus albicaulis. Next base: position 47,307,500 of record CM076574.1, on the reverse strand, counting down.
GATTAGAATCTTAGCTGCCATATAATAAAGGAGAGAAAAATGATTTCTCATGTGCAGCTTGACCTGCAGGTTTACTCTTGGTTGCCATAAAAAACAGAATATGACAAGTGCCTTCCCCAACACATTTGCTAGTCCTTCCTTGTGCTTGGAGAGAATTGCATAATAGTAAGGTAGAAAAGTTCTACCATGAATAGTGTTTCATCTTTCCAAAGACCCTTCAAGTACCAACATCCCCATAGTTCATGGCCTTGGGTGGCCTATGAAGCTCATCATAAACTTGTGCTCCTTGTGGAGCAAAGCCTTACAAGTTAATGTTAGAAAAATACAAGCATATAGGAAATACATGTGTATTTGAAATACAACTCTTCTATGCACTTGTTTTCATTGGTGAGGCAACTCATGGATGAGTTCCTCCCATTCAACCAGTGGGGAGATATGGATGATAACTCTTCCCGAGCTATGTTCTTCCTCTTTGTGTGTTGAATTATTACAAACACCATTCTCTTGATCTTTCTCAAGACAAGATTAGACGGACTGGAAATCAACCTCCTTGAAATTCATATATTTGACAACTGCTTAATTTGTTATGCATGTAGTGTTAACATCCTCTTGTCATGTTCGGAAAATATCCTTTGTGAGTGAAGATGCCATGAAATTTCTTAAAAATATATGGGTTTTTATCTGTCCTCATCCATGGTGTAGATTTTAGATTTCTCTTTTCTCGGTGCGAGATAAGCGGTGAAATTTATAATGTTGTTTCATAAAATTTCTTACCTCTCTTAGAATTCATGAAGTTCTGCATTGTGCTGGCTTCTCATAAAGGAGGCTCCTTCCTTAGCCAAGTATGCAAATGCTAGTTGAGAGAAGACTTTAGTTTTCCTCCCAATCGGTCTCCCTAATGGAATGCCTCCTTGCGAAGAGGCATGTTAGAGGCATAGAGTAGGATGTGGATGTAGGTGGATAGTTTTCCTTACCCTTTATTGCATAGGTCCTCTTGCCTTTTTTTCATAAACTTTGAAACGAAGGATATATGCTCTCCATCTTGTGATTCTCTTCCTCCTCCTTTCCTCCTTCCTCCGCAAAGGATCTCATCATTTGGTGGTACCTTCTTTGCTCATGCTGTTGTGCCAAAAATATTTGTGAGACCTTTTGGCACTCCTTGCAGAGTGCAAGTTCTATTGTGGAGCAAGTGCTCCATCCTCATTCATGGGGTGCTTGAGGTGCTCTTTTCATGGCTGCGTTGTCATCCCCTTCCTTCCATTTCTCTTCAATAGTTGAATTTGCCTCATATTCGATAAGAGACATAGATCTTGGTCTTCTTTTGAAGAAGGAATCATCATCTCCCACGAGAAAGAAAGTCTTTCGTCGAGGATCTTGCCCTTGAAAAGTATCAAACTTAGCTAGCCTCCTTTTCAATGGTTTAGAAATGGGGTTGGATTTATAGACCCTCCCAACTCATGCAAAAGCTTTGTTTAATATGGTTTGATAGTTTCAATAGAGAAGGCGTTGTTATCCGCCTATAATAATTTTTCAAAGAAAATAGGTGGCTAAATCTATTCAAGCCTTCAAGTGAAAATTTCCATGAAAATTTATCATCTTGAAACACTTTTGATGTCCTTATCCTCCAAAAATTATCTTCTTGTTGTTTCCATTGATGATCCCTACGGCGTAATTGTTTTAAAAGGCCTCCGTTGTCTGTCCTTTTCACCCCCCCAAAATCCCCATTTTCATCCTTGTTTCTTCAAAAATTTCTTAGAAAACATCCTCATTTAACCTCTAAACTATCCCGACCTTTTTAAACCTTATATGTCCCTTTATTTGGTTTGAAAATCCTCCATTACTATGGAACCCTCATTTGGCTTAAAAATGCAAACTGTGCCCCATTTTAAAGTTTCTTAGCCCCAAGAGGCTTATGAGCAGCCTTTCTCATATAACTGACACAAAGCTGAGCACTAAAAAATAAAAAACCTCAAATCCCTTCAAAAAATCCTAAAAAACGGTCTTCCGCTCCATTAAAGTATTAAGCCCTGGTGTGCCATGGCCCTCTCCGTACGACCTAAAAAGCTACGTAATCATTCTAAAACCGAAAACCCCAATAAAACCTCACTTTGTGCTTGTTCCTTCTGCGACATTAAGATTTTAAACGAAACTAGACGGGTTGAATCACAAGAACCCGCGGCACAGATTGCGTCGCTCTCCGCCCGCCCATCTAACACCTATTTCCCTTTTCAAAACCTCGCCCCCGATATTAGATCGTAACGTTAGATCGAAGATGGACGGTTCACGATAAACGCTTGAATTTCGCACGACAATCGTCATCACGGACCCACTTCTTATGCCGCGCAGCTCTTCACCGCTCGGCGTCGATCGCACGTTGGATCGCGATCTCAATCCGACGATTCTTGATGAATTTGGTATAGTTTTGCGCCCAGGGTTTAACATTTTCAAGTGTAGAAATGGGTGGTTTTCTTTTTCGCGCGTCATTAAATAAGTGGAATCCGCGTTTTTGGGAATTTCGCTTTCCATTTTGTTGTAAAACGTTCCAGTTGCCACTTTCACTTTACCCTCCACATCGCCATTTCTCTTTTAAATACGGTAAATGCGATCTCTGGATGCCGCGACTGATGTCGCTATTTCATTTGTCACCATTCATCAATAAGTCTTAGCGACTCCATCCATAGATCTCCTTCGCCGTTGTTCTAATCCAACGACCACATGTTATATTGGTTGATCATCTACCATAAAGCTAATCATTAACCATGGAAAATAAATCCCCGCCACGTTGATTCTTCTAATCCAGGCGATTACACTTATACATACCAAACTCTCGCAGACTTTGTTTTGCTTTGCGATGATTGGCCATTTTCTCCTGCCATACACATTATTCCTCACTATTCCTCCACCCTCAGGCAGAAGCAGTCACCTCCCACATTGGTTTTATAACGTGTTTCATTATTTGGGGTTTCAAAGCATGAACAATTGCACACTTTTTTCACGGTCACGGTCATGAGTGAAGATACATCGTGGATAAAATCTGAGAAGCTGCTAGAAAGGTTTAAAACATGTTTTATTGAAGCAACAGAGTTAATATACAGCATAATCTCAACGCCTCTATAACATATGTTCACAAGGGGAATAGTGAATCTTAAAGAGTGCCGAGAAAAGGATTAAAAAGGATCAGCGCACTATATTTAAGGCTAAATGTGAATTCAGGACAACAAAAAGACACAAATGAAGACACAGAATGATCCCAAGGAGGCTTAATGAATCCTCGAAGCACCACATCGATTATATCGGTGATTTAACATCGGCGAATGGTCGTTTCACAAGAAGGTTCGTCACGACTTTCTCCATTCTCATAAGCACCATAACGATTTATCACCACGCGAAAATTCCTAGAACTTTCGGTGCATTGGTCGTGTGGTGCAAGCCATCTATACGCTGCACAACAAAACAAAAACGAAGGTACTACGGCTAGAGAGTATACTTCAGAACATACCCATGGGGTTATTATCATGAGATGAAGACCCTAATTCATCAAAATCTTTAATTAATGTTAAAGATATTAAAATAGAATGGACTTGAAAAATTCTCCCTCTGTTTTAATGAAAAATTTAAATTCTATCTGCACTACTATCACTCTCTTTCACTACTTAAAACTCATGAAAATACATTGTAAATGTTGGTTGGTTATTGTTAATATTGATTATAAGTTGTTTCTTGAGTTATGTTTAAGCAGCAGTAGTTGTAAATAGGCTAGGAGATGATTTCTGGACGTTATCAGCTATTGGACTCAAAGTGTGATCGGGTGATCGAAGTCCTATTGAAAAAAAATGTCATTTTTGTTACTAAGAATTGAATTGAAGCCAGAACGACGAGCTCGTCAAGACGATCTGTGGTCATGAACGGAAGACGAAAACCGTATTTGTGGCAGAAGAAGATATTCGAAGTTTGAAGTTTTAAGTTAGGAAAAAAACAATTTGACTAGAATTGACTTTAATTGAGAATATTCACGGAGAATATTTCAAAATATTCTACGAAGAATATTTCCACGGAACACAGGGAATATTCTACAATGGACCAGTAGAAGCCAATGGCACCTTGCTGAAGCATACATAGCCCAAAGTCAAACAAATGGTGTATTTAAAATTATTGTGCAAATCCATGGATGGGGCCGACCTCCAAACTACAAATATAGCACCAATAGGCCACAACACTAAGTCTTAACATGGATGGGTGCTTGTTTCTATTTTAAACTTTGATTTAATTTGGGCGGGGCCGAGGCCGGCTGTTATAAAACCTGACTTTGAACCATAATAAAAAATGACAGATGTGCCGTCAGAGCATGGTCTTATGCGCTGTGGGAAGGCATTATAAACATATGTTATATGCTTTAAACATTAAATAAAACCATATTTCCCAAATTTATGCAACGATGAGCAATATTTTTAGTCTTATGAATAAGACATATCTAATAAAACCGGTTGTGGAAGTTTTTGATGTGGAGTAGGCGCAACTCCCCAAAAATAGCGGGTTTAAGCTATGATTTTTATTTTTGATGGATTTTAGCCCTAATTGGAGCAAAACTTATCTGAGTCATAACTTTTTCTAGGAGAGTCTTTGAGACGTTTTTTTTTTTTGTTTTTAGGGGTATTGGAGCATTTGGAAAGTGGCAGAACAAGTTAAAGGTGTGGTGCCTTCTGTGGTTTTATCGTGATTAGCTAGAAGGTAGGGGCTTTGGGAATAGGATAGTATATTGACTGTATTGTCTGTTTGAGGTGAATTTGGGTCAATTTCTTGTTTCCAGCACTGCGATTCTATTCATGACCATTTCTACCTATTGGGCACTGTTGTGATGTATAACTATTTTTAGAATTATAAGAGAAGGGAAAAGCCCATTTGGGAGACTTTGGACCGGAAGATATTGAGGTGGTATGAGATGCTTGTTTATATGCTATGAATTCTTGCTGTATTTTCAAAGAGTTTAATACCTTAAAAAGTAAGTTGAAATAATTATATTATCTAAAATACTTATAAACTTATCAAAACATATTTGTTTCATTCCAAAACACATTTGTTCCATTTCAACCTTCTAAAAGCTTGCACACATCTATTAAAGGTTTATGAATACTTTTGAACCAATAGCAAAATACTTTTAACAACTAGATCATTGGCGGTGTTTCTTGTTTATTTCTTTAGCGGAAGTCATTTGTGGGCAGATAGCCTCTTGGTTTCATCATATGCTACTATTTCAGAAAGGTGAAATAACGATGCAGCCCCAATAGTCAATCTATGTGAGAAATAATTAGTTCACACATTTTTAGATCAGTATGTAGTAGTTTTTATCAATTAGATATTGATTCATAGGATCTTGTCTATATTATTAGTGATTTGTATATTATTATTAGTGATGTTTTCATACTGTAATTGTCTCCTTTCATGTTTTTTTCATCTCTGTCCATTATTCTCTGATAAAACAACAAACATAGATTAGGACATACTATTGGAAGTACCTAAATCTCACCGTAAATCTTTATCTTTATGTTCCTCGATTGTGTATTTTAAGGATAATTCTATAGAGTATAACCGATCGAAAATGTTGGTGAGCCATGTCTTATGGCAGTACAACTTGAAGCATTTATGTGAAGAGACCTTTCATTCATGCTAAGTAAAGATTGAACTAGGGAAGTCTATGGTTAGCCTTGTCCTCTAATTTCTTCTCCAACGGTTGTCTTGAAATTTTCCTGAGTTGGTGTCAAAAAGCGAAGAAAGGTTAAAAGTCTTTCTTGATCTTGGAAAGTATACTGTGTTTAATCTTAATTTTTTCTACATTTGAAAAGCGGTTATGAGAATTGTTAGATCGTTTCACTTAAGAGTATGCTACTGAAATCGAGGCTAAGTTAAAAGTATTTTTGATCTTAAATACCCACTGTCTTTGTGAGAGTTTCCTTTGTGGTATGTCAAAAGAAGGATAGGTTTAAAGTCCTTACCGATCTTGTTTGCACTTTGGTTTCTTTCTTTCGCCCCACTTCTTAATGTTCCATCTCACCATATATCTAAATATCCTTTGGTATAGATGATTTTCCCTATATGGAGCCTTGGATAGTTGTTATGCGAGTAAACCCTTTTATGACTCCATAAGCGCAATGGATTGGCACTTCTCTAGACCCATCTTTATGTTGAAACACCCTTCTATTTATTTCCTTCTTCACTTCATAACCTTCTCGATTATTGATATCCCTTAAACAAACAAACCAAAACCCTGTTGCTTCATACCTATCCTAATACCATAAACGTGAACTTAAAGATATATCATTTTTTGCATTTTTATAGAGATTCCTCTCTAGATCAGAACTAGATCTGAGATCTAGTGGTTTGATGTTGTCTTGTCGTTTTGATGCTTGCTAATACGCTAAAACAAGGAACCCCAACATAAGCTTGGTGACTCCTTTGGGGAAATTTGATAAAACACTCCTTAAAACACCTATAAAACTCAAAGAAGACCAATTATGGCCTCGGGTTTGTTGATTAATCAACTGACGGTGGGAATAGGTAAATCTTCTTGAACATTTTAAACCTCACACAGCGACTCACAATTACTAAATGACCAAAACACTCCACTAGTGATCGATGAGCTGCTAATTGTCTGTGTTTTCCCACAGACTCCACTAGGAGACAGTTTTATCACAACATCATCCATACTGGGTAACTGCGGATTAAGTTTCTTTGTTGTTTAAGGATATTTTGCCTCTTAAATATTGTCATATACGGCTAGCTTTCTCCTTTTTGGATCTGAAACTTAACATGTTGGCTTAAAGAAGAATCATACAGGGCTTATCTGATCCAAATCCCACAAAATAGTTGATCGGGAGAAATTCTTGGAGGTATTCACATCTAGGGATCCGACTATTGTCATACCCATTCATAGAGTTAACTCGGCCTGAAAACCTTCGTCCTCGAGATATAAAATTGACAGGTGCAATTAAATTAAAGAACAAGTCATTCGGTGGTATATCGGACGAGACTTTGAGCCTCCAATTTCACCACCGCATGGTGGTCGATATATTAGTAACAAATAGACACACCCTCCATCAACGCCTCCCGACATACATCTCATTCATAACTTGGGTCTCTCTCACCCTAAATCTTCTCAACGAGTTTGTTGTTGCTAACATTCTTTCATCCAAATACTGCGCCCAAGCCACTCCTTTCCCTCCACAAAACACTATCATGGTAGCATGGTATGCTCCCTAGTGTTGCCACGACCTACGGCTCCTTTGCCAAATGACTATCGGTCTAAAATTTACCATTTCTTTGGAAAAGAATCTACAGCAAAAAATGTAGATAGGATGAAGGCATGATTATATGGAAATAGAAAATGAGACCATTAAGATGAGAATCTTAAAACAAAGTTTAGGAGGAGAAGTAGTAGTTTGAGCAACTCCTGGCATCAATGACCTTCCTCTTTACATCAAGCTTTCATAAACAAATGGAAGTCAAAAAAACCTCTACCAAATAGCAGTATGAATGTTAAAAAGAAATCGGGGAGAGTGTTTGATTATCACGGGGTTTAACGGTGTCTCTGATTCTCTTCCACCCATGAAACCTCCCCAAGGAATGGCCTTAGTGGAATATCCTGAAAGGTTTCAGTACGTGTGACTGTAAACTAAAGGAAAGGGCTATTCAACTCTAGAAGACATGCGAAGGGAGTTGTGAGTGTAGAAGCAAGTCGTTGAAAAAAAAAAAGAGCTGGGATGAGGGCGGGAAAAGAAGGTGACCTGTGGGGAAGACTTCGACCTACATCTGGTTCTGGTGCAGTAATATAGCCAAAAACATGAATAGGCTGAAAATGATGGAAAAATGGTTGTCCCAGTCAATAGTGAGAATAGAAATTGAAGTCTCAAAACTAGAACTGGCTTTGGAAGACACTCCTCCCTGACAGACAGGGACTGCGACCCATGTGTACACACATACATTCCAGAAAATTTCCTTGATGAGGGATGAGGGAATAATGAAAGAATCGAGAGGGAACTATTGCAAACATGGTGGAAGTGGATAACCAAGACCACACCTTTTCATAGAGAACAACCAAACCTCATACACATTGGGATGAGGAAGGGTTAGAGAATACGAAGACTATAGGTTAGGATTAGGAATTCCCATCATATGAGTTAAGAAGACAATATGATCTCGAGAAGTAAAAAGAACCCAAAAGCTCCCAAACCAAAAACCTTATAAAATCACTATTAAGGAAAAAGACTTGAAAAAGAACTCCAAAGGGTATATGAAAGAAACAAAACAACGGTGGGGATTGGAAAAAACAAGGGATAGACATCCAAACCATTGATAAACCAAGTCTGGAAACTGGCGGCACTATGCTGCATTGTGCTCCTAAAAAACGACTTCAACCAATGTACATAGTGAAAATCGACATTTTGATTTTGCCAGCAAAAACGATGACCAACAAATAGAATTAAACCTTTAGAAAATTGAGTCCTTTTCGATGCAGAGTGGTAAATCAAAGTTTATGTCCCTCTCAGGTTGGCCACCCAAGATGTGTATATAGAATTTCAGAATTTGAAATATTTAAGCTAGGAGAAAACATTGACTCTGTCAACTTAAATGATGATCAGCAGGCTCTCTTGTTTGGCCAAAAATTGGTGGAAGGGTAGTGCCTCACTTCCTTAATAGGTCTAAATATCATGAAAAAATCTTACACAATGCTATGTGACTGAGAACTGCATGACCTCAGCTGCCAAAAGTAATCATGGAAAAATTAGGCCTAGAGATAACCGACATACATAAAGAGGATTTATATTCTTTGACTCTAGCAGAGGTAGAAGTGCTTGAGCCTAATGGAATATATGTGAATTTGACCAGTCTGACCAAGTGCATGGTAGTGGATGTTGTGGTAATTTGATGCCTGCCTCAGGAAGCATGTGGGAATGGGGTGCCAAACAGGTACAATGCAAATGGACATGACACTGCCACTATCCTATTTTGGTGACAGAGATATATAGGGAAGCACACATATAAATTTTATGGTTATGAGTCCAAAGAAAGTAGAAAATTCCCCTCTTTACTCTTTCCATACGGACTAGACTCTTTTATCCTTTATGATGAGTTTACGGATAGACGTAGGCAGAGAAAAAAAATTCAAACGAGTAGAGGCCACAGTCTAAACATGACTGGTAGCTCTATGTCTGGAGAAGAAAACAGGAAGCATTTGAACAATCTCCCAATTAGAAAATGGAGCCAAGAGTAGCAAGAGATAAGATCACCCATCAGCCTACTAACCTCGGGAAACAAGATGACAATAAGGAGGACAACGATAACAAGTCGTAAATAATCATATGGAGCATGAGCTTTGATGGGTCTTTTGCACTCTAAAAGGAATGTTGATTATGGTTTAATCTTTGACAATATCTTTAAGAGTCATGCCTTCAAGCTTCGTTTCAAATGCACAAACAACATTACCAAAATATGAAGCCCTCCTCTTAGGGTTACATACGAACAAAAGAAAAGCAACTAGGAGCCAAAAGGATAGTTGTTGCCGTGGGGCTGGAGAAATTTGGTTGTATCAAACAAATAAATGGAGTACCTTTGCCAAACATCTAGATTAAGGGTATATAGGAATGATGCCTTGGATCTTTTGAAAACATTTGTGAAATATATGAGCTTGTGTTTGTCCTGAAGTCAAAAACATACTTGAAAATGGATTATTTTGTCTTTTAGTTCATATCGAACCCTTGCGATAAACGGTTCATAATATGAAACCCGGCGGTGCCGGTGTTGAAAAATATTGGCGGGTCTTTGAGGGTGACAAACGGATAGACGATTTCCTCGCTCGGGGAATGGGTTTGAATTACTGATTAAAACTCTAAGCCCGATGACGTACGGATAAAGACACAGGTAATAAAGAAAAATGATACCTGATATGAAAATAAACATGCTGTTTGAAGAATTTGAAAACCAAACGAAGAATACATGAACACGGATAAAGAAGACGTGATATGAATTAAAGATAAATCATACCCGGAAGGGACTAGCACCTCAGGGACTGTTTTGATTTTAATGATGTAGCAAAAAGCCCCACTATAGAACCCATAGAATATGATGTTGGAGAATGCAATATAGGTGGCAAGGACAACCTAAGATGATCAGGTATCTAAAACATTACCGGCTCATAACCAGGCAGGAAATACATTTGATTTATTTTAAAGAAGTTTGTTGATGTTTTGCTTGGATTATGAATATTTGAAAGCCTGTGACACGGAAGATCATCAGGCATAAGATTCCATTGAAATAAAATCACACAAAAACATTTTAGGCAAAATGCCTGAGAATAAACCTGTACGGTTACCCCTAGTAGGAAAAAGAGAAATCAAGAAAATGTATGAGGTTGGATTCCTTGGTCACTGTGAGATTTTCAGATTGGGTATCTAACCTTGTGGGTGTGAGGGGGAAAAAGACAAGGTAGGCTATGTATCGATTTCGAGAAACTTAAACAAAGCCTCACTAAAGGACAATTACCCTTTTAAAATGGAACACTACTACAAAGGAGTAGTTGGGACTGGGAAGTTTCAACTGCTAGATAGCTTTTCTAGATGTAACCACATCTTAGTGCTCCCGGAAGATCAACTTAGAACAACTTCACCACTCCTTGGGGCACTTTTGTGTACTTGAAAATGAATTTTGGATTAATGAATGTTGGTGCCACCTTTCGGAGAGCCATGGACATTGCATTCTCTGGGAAAATAGGTCCTTCATTGTAATTTTTGCTTGATGACATTACGGTTCTTGTTCCAAAGCTGATGAAGAACACCTTAAACATTTGAGAAAGGTCTTTTAAGTACGAGGAAAGTTTGGGCTATCTTTAATCCCAAAAGCAGGTGTTTGGTCTCGAAGGTAAAATTCTTGGTCACATCATATACGAAAAGGGGATTAAAATAGACTAAAAAGGGTTGGGGAATATTGAGATTAGCCCACCCAAGCATAAAGGTCTGGATCCTTTGTTGGAAGATTATTCTGAGAGATTTATACCCAACTAGTAGAACTCCTTGAAAACATGACAAACATCTTTAAGAAAGAAATTGAGAGTTAAATGGACTCTGGAAGCCAAAGTCATGGTTGATAAAACATGCACTCAGCAGAGCACCCGGTTCTTATCGATCCCCCGGTTACTAAGGATTTCCTAATCTTCTCATTTCCTTGAGCACTGCTTGTGGGTACATTGTCTTGTTACAAAAAAATCCGGAAGATGAAGACGACGATTGCATTTTAATAGGCATTAAGAGATGCCTGCGAAATATAATATCATGGAAAAAATCCTATGCTTTGGTAAAGGCCTTGAATGATTTCGGGTTTATGTCATTCATATTATTCCCTTTGTGCCTAATATAGGTGGTAAAATACATTTTGTCACAAGATCCGGATGGAAAAAGCCCAGTGGATTCTTGTGATGCTAGAATATGACTTGGAAATCAAACCACTAAATAGTAAGGGTCAGGCTTAAGCACAATTAATGGTTGAATCTAACTTACAAGCCCTTGACATTAATATATAGTGAATGATTTGGATGAACAAGAAGGATTACCGGCTCCCATTGTTGAAGAAGCAGTTCACTCCTTGGTATGATATCTTGTATGTGTAAAATCTTAATGCTCCTCTGGTTGTCATGAGACAAGCAAAAATTTTTAAAGTTTGACTAGAAATCATTGCATTTTAAATGAATGTTTATATTGGAAAAATGCCAATGGTTGTTAATAAGCCACTACGAGATTGATGCGGATAGTTGACATGAGTTCTGCATGAAGGAGGTATGGAGAGCCATCTCTTTGGAAAACAATATAAAATCATGGTGGCTATTTTCTAGCACCCTTTTCCAAGATGTCCACAAGGTGTAGTTGCCTACCACAAGTGCCAAATCTTTGAGAAAGTTATTCCTTTACCTTTTGACCAATCATATTGTTGAAGCTCTTTTCAATGGTGGGGCCTAGAAATTCATAGGGAAATACATCCTGCTTCATCTTTTAACATAGATGGATATGCGTACAAATATTTCACCAAATGGATATAGGCCATCCTTCACAGAATTCCACGGACCTAGGTTATCATAAAATTCATGAGGCAACAATACCTATCTGGATTTATTTACCCTGGAAAGTATCGCTGACAATCTTTCATTTGTTCCAAAAGATGATTGATTTTTTCCACGGTGTGATTTCCCTTGGTCATTCTCTGCTTGTTACCCTCCAAGGTAATGAGCTGATAGGGCCTTGTCAGATAAGAGTTTGGTGACCATCATCGAAGGCTGCTGAAGAAAATAAAAATTGTGGCATAATAAGTTGGTGCATGCTTTATGGGTGAGCAGGTTGACAGCAAATAAATCCATTGGAATGTCCTATCGACTGAACTATGGAGCGGATACAATGTTCCCTACAGTTTGGGAGTAACGGGTGATAAAATTGGTCCAATAAATCACAATCAGAGGAAGACAGCATGGTAAAGAGGATCAGACCATACATCTCTAGTAGACAAGGGAAGAAGTCTACAGCAGAGCTAGAAAAAAACGAAAGACATCAAAAGTTGTTTGATAAGAGAACAAAGCTGTGATTTCAAGTGGGGACAAGGAGCTCAAATGGGACTCTGGAAGATAAGGGTAAGCATTGCAATTTTGACGGAAGTTTATGGAAATGCCCTTACATCATTCAAATGTTGCCATTGGTCCCAATGCATTTTTAAGAGTGGATGAGTACGGATACGTTTGGGGAGTCCTGTCAATGGCCAGGATGCTCGGCGCAGTATTCTGCTAAATTTCGGTTTAAAGTTTTCACTTCCATTATGTAAAATACCATTGCTTTGTTTTGTTTGGAGGGGATAAAGAGGAAAAGGTTCGAGACAAGATCAAATCTTGAACCTATGAAGTTCAAAAAGAATAAAATAGTCAGGATCAAAACACAGGCAGAGGAAAGTGAAAAATTTGGTTCTAACATCTTGCACTTGAACTAACGAAAGAAGAAGAAACAACTCTAGTAAGATCAAAACTAGAGTTGAGATGAAGAAAGAAGGTGACTCTAAAAATGTAAATGCGAGTCACGAAAAAAGGAAAGGATATGTAATTTTCAGAATTTCAAGCCTTCATTTTGTTGATTTTAACAGTTTCGGTTCATGTGCAACTTGTCTTTATGCCATGGACCCATAAACTCAGAACAATTAATCTGGTTTGGCTTTGTTTCAATTTACATTTTAGAATGTAGAGAATGAAAATATGTAGACAGGTTCTAATCATAATGAGATAGTAGTTTAGGTAGAGAAGCTATGATTCCAAGCTTGTTTAATGCAGTCTCATGGAGGAATAAGGGTAGAATTATATTAGTTTTTTCTTTCAATAAAAATAATGATGAAGAAGATGCTATAAGTCAAATGCACCTTGAAAAAATATTTAAGACAACGATGGGATAGATGAAGTAGTTGTTTGAGAGTATTGTACGTTTGATATCATGCTTTCATGTAGAAGCTGATCAAGAAGAAAAAATATGGTCGGATGATTTTTATGACTACTTCCAAAGATTATTTAAAGGATTCTTAGCCGCCTTCAAAAAGATGCCATCCCCATATTGGAGCCATGACCCAATACTATAATAATTTTTCAAAAACAAACGGTGTTCGTCATTCCTTCAAGTGAAAATTTCCCTTGAAAATTTATGTCCTTGAAGCCTTGTGATCATATCCTCAAAATTGTCTTCACTACTATTGCAAGTGAGCCCTACGTTTTGTAAAGCTGTTTTCAAAGTCCTCCATTGTCTCCTTTTCACCCCCCAAATTCCATTTTCTGTCTTGTTTCCTTGAAAAATCCCTCGAGAAAACATCCTCATTTAACCATAAACATACAAAACCCTTTTTAAACCTTATGTGTCCCTTTATTTGGTTTGAAAATCCTCCATTACCTATCGAAACCCCTCATTTGAAGCAAAAATACTATTTTGAGCCTAAAACTCCTTTTGCATTATAAAGTTTCTTAACCCCCGAGGGCTTATAGCTTTAGCCCCTTTCCTCATATAACCTAAGCCTACAACAGGCGCTAAAGAGCCAAAAAACCCTCCAAATCCCTTCAAAAACACAAAAAAAAAAAAAGTCTTGGCTCTGGTAAAGTATTAAGCCCGAGGGCTGTTCCTTTTACTCTGTAAATAGGCTTTAAAAAATCATCGTTGATGAACGCTAAGAGACGAAAAACCCCATTAAAACCTCACTTTGCGCTTATTTTCCTTCATTAAGATTTTAAACGAATACCGGGCCCGAATTTGAATCCACAAGAACCAATGGCCCCGTTGGTAACGCTGTTATCATCTAACACCTCTTTCCCCTTTTCAAAACCTCCCACCCGATGTTAGATGTTAACGGGTCCAGTTCTAAAGATCGAACGGTTTGATAAGCTCGTTCTGCTGAGCTTGAAAATCATGACATCATCAGCAAGACCACCACTTCTTCGCCGATTGCGGCTCTTCACCCATCGTGCGATAACTTTCGTTCCAATTCTTGATGTCAATCGACGATTTGTGAGTGTGTTTATAATTTTACGGGTTTAATGTTTCAAGGTCACATCAGGTGGTTTTATTTTTCCACGTCACTCTTTGGTGAGATAGCATTTTTTGGGCATTTTTCGATTTCCCCATTTTTGTTGCGTGAAAACCATTCCCAATTTACCTTTCGCCTATCCTCCACAGCATAATTTCTCTTTTAATGCGCCGTCGATCTCTCTGCGTCCCTTCGGCGGATATCGCTATTTCATTTTCCCACCATTCGTGATCTCCCAACGTCCCATCCACGGATCTCTGCTGTCGATTATTCGTTCAATGACCCGTTATATCGCATTCCACTCATCACCACCAGCTAATCCTCCAAAATGAGCTTCATCGTGGTCCCCACCGTTGTTTCTTGTAATCCAAAGCGTTCGTGCATGTCTACACCCAAACTCCCATCGGACTGTTGAACTCAAATTTGTGCTTTCCTTCACCTCATTTTTACCTCATTTTCCTTGTCCATTTCTATCTTGGACCGATTGATCGATAAATATAGTTAAGTACTTCTAGAATAGTTTGTGGTGACTTGTTGAATTTTGTGATTTTTTCCATTGTTAAGCATTTTGACGGAACTAGTGGTCTGGAACATTCCGTAGCTAACCGGCGGTCTCTGCATTTGCCTTCATGTTTGAGTATAGGCTGCAATTAGCCTCTTGAGAAAAACCGCATATGGGCATGATCCATGTCATGTCTACATGGTTAGTTGCTCATCGTGGAGGAAGAAATGAATTGGGCAGTGTTGAACGTGGGAACACATTTATGAAGGCTTTATTAGGGTGTCTCGATCAGGATGTCTTTCTCCTTCACGTAGCCACCTCAAAGAGTCCTAACATAACAGTTCGGATAGAAAGACATTATTCCTAAATTTTGCTTAATTATTTTCGTGTATTTGGCATAAACTCTTGGGGAGACCGAGAGGAAGCGGTGTTGAGATTTTATGTTAGATTTCTTTCAATTTCATTTAAACTCGTGATACATTCTGCAGCAAGGTATTGTGTTTAAAACTATTGCATCGTTAATGGGCGGACTTGAAAAGTTATTTTGAAGGCATGGTTAATTTGGAGTTGAATACGCGTCAAGTGGTAGAAGACTGCCTCGCACGGATTTATTTTGCGTTAATTAGATAAGTTTTTCTAGTACCTTTACACTTTGCATTTAGATGGTTGTTTTTGTTAGCTACGTAATCGTTCTCGTTCTATCTGTACAGGAAGATATATTTCGAAAATTCTAATGATGAATGTTGAATGACTATATTGTGAGCGAGTTGAATTTGTGGTTATTTTTAACTAGCTACGTAGTTTGTATTCAATTTGACTCTTTCACAAGAAGACACTCTTCAACGGTTTAACTAATGATGAATGATGAATAGCTGCTAGTACGTAGGAATTAGTTGTAGTTTTTTGTATTCACTATCATAGTTACACTTGTTCTAATCACTCTTCCACAAGAAGAAACTCTTCCAAGACATCCTTAAGAAGTTAGAACATAGTGGCGATAAATAGAATGATTTAGTGTGTTTACTAAGTATCAGCCCTGCGATATTTAACTGCAAAAGCTTGCCCAAGGCATCATAATAGCGAGTAGGGTATGGATGTGATACTTAGTTTTTCATTTGCTTTCAATTCGTTGCTTTCAATTGCATACAATTACGATCAAATTGTTCTACCTTGAAAGATATTTGAATATCACTAATGATATGCATGATTGTGTAACTTCATAAATTAATGCATGTTAATGTAATTAGAACTCCAGGTTCATTGCATTTTAATTCTTGTTGATTACTTTGTTTAATTTGATGATGACTTCTCGATTGACGCATTGCTCTAATTTGACAACATCTTAGGTTCATTTAATAGTTAACTCATTGCACTTGCATCTCATATTAAAATTGTCATCCATTGCACAATAGATTACTCTAGTTGTTAAGTTAACAAACGTGTCATTATTCACAAACATCTTCATTATAAAATCTACAAATGATCCATAGCCATAAGCAGAGAACAACATCACTGTAAATTACTAGAAATCTTTGCAATTTTCACTCATCATTTCATAAGCAGGCTCTTCCTCAAAGAACTGCTTTGAAAAAAAACCAATAACTCTTTGAGTAAAAAAGTTCTGTGATATTCGATTGATTGCGAGAGATAGAGCGAATTAGTCGTAGAATAGAGAGCTTAGAACAAAATTTTGCATCGTGAGATTAGTGTTTAATGGCTGGTTAGAGGATTGCATATTTGGTATGATCATTTCTCAAGTTTAGTTTGTGTCATTTGCCTAAAGTCATTATCAAGCTTTTATTTTATTTGTTCATAGTTCGATTAAGCAATTGTTTCCAATTGCATTTGCCATTCCATACATTAGATTTAACTTTCTGTTTTGACCACCAACTTCTTTCAGTAGTTTTTCTAGGCGATTTCATTGTAGTTTTCAGCTTACCAAAGATAAGCGTATCATAAATCAACATAAGACAAACATCTGTACTACACACAACGCATGGAGGCGCAGCACAGGTACATATGGTACACTTCACTTAATGAGTTTAAAATGCAGTTTGACAATTAAACTAGGCTCAATTTAGGAAATGGATTGAGACCCAACATTTTAGGCGGTGTAGTGATGAAAACTAGGTAACCTTTGTTTCTTATCATCCAAAAAACAATTTTTATGCGTGGGGGAGAGAGATTCAAGAAGATTTTCAGCGACGTGAGAAGCGAGTTTGATATCTGAACACCATTTGTTTCATGTCTGAATCGAACGGTACCTTCGCTCAAACCCATCTTCATCCCAACTTCTTGATCTGGACCTCTGGGATCTAAGGTCACACTGTTTCGTGGAAACCTTTCGCCTTCATCTACGGAACACTGCTATAGAAGATCTAAAGACTCCTGTTAGGGACACAAACCTTTCTATTTCTAGGAGGAGTCAACCATGGCGAGGAAGAAGGAGGAGGAGGAGTTGTATCCAGTACATTATTTGGAGGAGGTAGAGGTAGAGGTAGAGGAGAAGAGGGGAGAAGGAGGTAGAGGGTGGGGAGAAGTGAAGACGGAAGCTCTTTTGGGTTCCTATACTTGATGAAGAGGCAGCCACAACCATGAAAAACATTTCCTGCCTTCCTTGAACTATATGGACTTGGTAAGGGATCTGGAAACTTTCTTATTCGAATTTGAAGTGCTTTGTGAAACTTATGACTATTTACACAAGGTAACAAAATTGAAATTGTTTTCACTTCAACTCTGAAAGGGAGCAGCATTGAAGTGGTTTATGAGTTTGAGTAGTTCTATTAGAACATGGGAAGACATGAAACAAAGCATTTCTATAGAGAGAGATACTTGGATTATTGTATGCTGTTAATCATAAGGAAAAGTGTTAAAAGATGTTACAAAAAAGAAGATGGCTTTGAAATTTGGTTGGAAAGATTTAAATACAACATAAAAGGGCACAAATGGAAAACCTAGATCAGAGCTTGCTTTAAAAGCTCTCTTTTTGTTGAAAACAATTAGGGATGAATGGTTGGATATCCTTATGTGATGGAAAGGGATGTATCCAATACGTACCTGAAATATACGAGTTATGTATCAACCTTTCTGGAGGAAAATCTACGTGTCGAAAGGTCCAGAGATCTTGCTCTTGCAAGGAAGGACAGTAAATATTCTTCACGGGACGATGCAATGAATGAAATGAGACACATGCTTGATGATTTAAATCGACATCTTGAGGTCTTGGTGAACAAATAGACACCCTCGAAGATACAAAGCAAGCAAAGGCAGATACGATGCCTTGGCAATCCTTTTGTCCCAAATACTGGGAAGAAACATGCCTTGAGAGAGTGTCCTCTGAATGTAAAAATTGTAGAAACTGTGTGTGACATTGCGAGAAACATGAGACCAAGAATTGTCCTTGTCTCTTCTGGTCTCCATTTGTTTTCCGGAGGAAACTCCTACGGACTCTGATCTCTTAACTTTGTCTGAGGCCGCAGAAGGACCTGGGACACAAGGATTCCATGATCAAATATGTAATCAACCTCCACCTTGGAATTCTTGGCGCGCCCAACACGCCCCAATTTCAAAATCAATCTTAAGCTTGGGCGGGGGTCTCGGGTCCCACAACGGAGGTACTCTCCATATTGTCGGTATCACACCATCCTATCCACCATATCCATTTTTATCCTCAAAATCACTCAACAAAATTTTCCTCAAAATCTTCAACAAATTTTCGACAAAATCTCCAAAAAAAACAACATCATCGAACCAATCTCATCAAAATCGACCACTTCCGCTACCATTCCCTCAAAAATCCAATCAATTGCCGAGAGCTTGACCCATGCAAACCCAGTAATAAGAACCTCGGGCCATGCATGATGAAGGACAACAATTTCCAACTTATTTAGGAAAATTTACTCCTCTAGACCTTAGTGATGTTCAACAGCACAGGTACGGAAGGATACTTGAGAAGAGGAAACCTTGAAAAGCGATCATACAAAGAACAAAGATAATTAAAGGAAGACTCCCAGGTTAATAATTATGAGGAAGATATCGCTAGAAGACCAAAACATTGAAAAAGCGAGCAGAAAAGATCCGATAAATCCAACTCATGATATGAGCAACCATTCACATCTGCTTCTATGCCTCCCTTTCCGGAAAGACTACAAATTGATAAAGGTGTAGAAAAAAATAATGGTGCTAAATTATGATTTTTGGATGGGTAATCATTAAAATTCAGGTAATGAGGCCATCGAGGAAATCAGTTTTGACCAAGCAATAAGGAGTTGAGTATGGAAGACAACAAGAAGAAAAAGAATAAGAGAA
The DNA here is from genome assembly GCA_034641835.2 of Pinus albicaulis. Taxonomy (NCBI): domain Eukaryota; kingdom Viridiplantae; phylum Streptophyta; class Pinopsida; order Pinales; family Pinaceae; genus Pinus; species Pinus albicaulis. Next base: position 47,288,113 of record CM076574.1, on the reverse strand, counting down.
ACAAGAAAATTCAAGCTGGTAGGACAAATAGCGGACATTGTGATGCAGATGATTGCTACAAAATGCCTTGACCCGGAAATCCGATTTGTCAAAAATCACATCAGCAGATTGAAATTCAAAACACTCAGGCAAGCTTGGAACTGACAAATATGTGAGTGAACCAAATCATGGACAAGCTGAAACTTCTGTTAATCTTCTCTTTACACACCCACACTATTACAATTGAGATAGATGTTGTGATTAGACCCAGTTGTTGGTAATGAAGACAATTCAGTGTCCCTAGACTCTTGGGAGTGTCTGTGGATTTCATGATCCTAACACCCAAGAATAATCTAGGAAGTATCTGTGTACTGGAAGACATGGTTACATCTCTGGCTGTTTTATTAGTTGAAATTAAAATTTGGGCTCATCATATGTTATGATAGTGATTCCAACAAAGAAATTCCATACATATCCTCCAACTAGGACAATTACGAATCTGATGATACTCAATGGATAGGATGAAGAATATTTGCAACCACTATTGCAATTTAGAAATTGGTGAAGACAATCAAATTACGAATACTCTAGAAAATTTTGAATCCTCTCAAGAACACTAAACATGAATCATTTCAAGAGGGATCCAATATTGAGTTCTTGTCATCTAGGAAAGATGTCTATTATTCTGGACAAATTTGGCAGCCTACGGTAGAAGTGCCAGATGACCTTGAACATAAAAGCAAAGGCACAGAAAAATCTCAGCAAGAAGACTGGTGAGGAGACATTCTTACACGCATATGCATCAGGAATACAGCGACGCAGAGGATAAAGTCCCAAGACTTAGCCTCATCACATCCATAGCAGAGGCAAATTTCAAACCAATAGAATGACCTGAAAGGCAGGATGAATCCAAATCATAGCAAGGAAATTGTCAAGGAAGAATTGTAAAATTGTTAAATGTTAACTTCATACATGTATTGGATGATGGGTACATTTCTCCTTTGGTGGAACATGCCTAAGAAAAATGGAAAATGGAGGTGTGTGTTGACTGCAGGCAGACAAACTACATACCAAGACCATTTTCCTTACCTTTCATAGATCAAGTATTGAGTAAATGGCAGGTAAAAAAGTACTTTTCATTCTAGATGGGTTTAGTGGTTGCAATCAAATCCAAGCCTTTGCTTGAAGACCAAGATAAAACACATTTACTTGTCCTTGAGAGGGTACCTGTACCTCAGTGTTGCCATTTTGGGTTATGCAATGCACATAACATAGAGGCATTAAAATTTTTGATACGATACATGAGCGTAGGGGTGTATATGGATGATTTCACGGTTTATGGGGATACATTTGAGAGCTTTAGAAAACTTGGAAGAAGTCTTAAAAGATGTCAAGAAGCAAACCTTTCATAAGTCATGAAAAATGTTTTATGATGTTCCTTTAAGTATTGTTTTAGGGCACCACATTTCGAGGATGGGATTAGAGTTGATGAGGCAGAAAAAGTTGAAGTTGTTCTAACCTATCCATTCAAAGTTGTCAAGAGATAATAGAAGTTTTCTAGGATTTACGGGTATTATCGGAGATTTATAAACTTCACCAAAATAGCATCTCCTCTCTTCAAATTACTCACCAAAGATTGTGAATTTAAAATGGACTTCTGATTGCCGGTTAGCTTTTGAAACTACGAAAACCAAAATTTACGGAAGCACCTACTGTTAAGGGGACCTAAACTGGAAGTTACCTTTCATGTATCTCGGTTATTTGATAAATCTAGAATGAGTATTGGAATAAAAATGTGATTCCCTATGCCATTTATTATATCGGTAAAATTTGACTCCTGTGATTAAAATTATCCTCTGTGGCCAGTTTGGTTGTTTTTCATGCCATAAACAAATTTAGACACTATGGAGCTGTGAAACTTTTATTCACCTTTGATCATTGTGACAGATATTTAATGAATAAATCAATTATATTGGCAGCGATTAAAATGATTGTTCATTGTGCAGAATTCAACATTACTATTCTAGATAGGCACGGAAAACATTGCTATGAGTGATTTCACAATGTAAATTCAAATATCAAAGATGACACTGCGGTTGAAGATCAATTTCCTGGTCGAATATCTTTTTGTAATCTCTCTATCAAACTCCATGGTTCTTTGATATTTGATTATTTGGTTTCGGAAAGAATTTCATAAATTATGAATGCAAGGATAAAAGAAAAATCATTAATGATAGTCACAAAGATATTCATGGGTCGCTAATGAGTTGTACGAGAGACGAGTTGGATTTGATCATTGAAGGTGTGTTCGTGAAGATGAGATGCTGAAATTCTCGAGAGCATGTCATGATGAACCTTGTGGCGGACACTTTGCGGATAAGAGAATGACCTAAGATTCTTAATTTAGGATATTATTGGCCATCTTTGTTCAGGTACTGAGTATGTCAAAAAGGTGTGATGGTTACCCGAAAGGGTAGAAACCTTCTCCTTCGAGGTGAGATGCCATTACAACCCCGAGGTACACATTGAACCTTTTGAAAAATGGAGAGCTTTGGATTTTGTAGGACATTAGTCCTCCATCAAGACAGAAAATATATATTAGTTTATGATTGTTACTAAGTGGGTAGAAGCTAAACCATTACTTGTTGCTAATGAATCATACGCAGTGCTTTTTCTGTTTTGAGGATATTTTCACTCGTTTTGGTGTCCCAAGGGAAATTGTTATTCTGAGATCAAGGAGCTCAATTTACATCAGGCTAGTGGAGAAAATGATGGAAGTACAAAAATGGACAGACATCATATCGCCTTATGTCTGACACGTGGTGGGTGGAATCTGCTAATAAAGTCATTGAGAGGAATCTGGCAGGCCATTAAATACGTGAAGAGATTGGGTGAGACAAACTGCAGAAGCCTTATGGGCCTATAGAACTACATGGAGAAACACAACGGTACCACTCCTTTATGAGGCATTTTTATGGAGAGGCAAGTCTTGTTTCTATAAATTCCAATTCAAAACATTAAGGATATAATGAGTTCGGCTAGGACTTGATCTAACGGAGGCACAAAAGCATGGTAAGAACCAGAATTATTGAATTGGATGAGAAATTAGGACAAGATGCGATTGAAAAACAAGTCTAATTAGCAGCCAAAGGCTGAATGGCATGACAAAACATCAAGGAGAAGAAATTCAAGAGGGGTAGTGGGCTCTCTTGTTTGATTCAAAAATTCAAGGATTGGGGGAAATTTGGAACAGCATGAAGCAGGCCATATGAAATTGTTGAGTACAGTAATGAAGTGATGCTAAAAATCAGAACTATAGATGAAGAGGAGGGTCACTTTTCTTGTGAATGGTCATAAGTAGAAGTTATACCATAAAGCCACTCTCAAGAGAAGAGTTTGTCAAAAAGTTCAAGAAGACAATGATAGCAGAGTTAATGAAGAAGATCTCTCTTCTTCATCAACTTGATTAAATTTTAAGAAGCATTTCTCTTCTAAAATAAATAAATATAAAATATAAAAAAATAAAAATAGGTATAAACATGAAAACCAATCATTGATTGGCATGTTTATCTAGAAAGAACAGAATTACTAAGTAAGTTTCTGACATCTAACTCTTCATTTTTGTTTAAGCGAACATTATAAAAATCATGGTTCAGTTCCATAGTGTATATGGTTCATTTATCTATCCATTCAACTTATTCATCCATACTCCATCTCATCCATCATTCATATTTCACTCTATTTCCTTCATTCATCATTCACATCTCTTCATTCATCTCATTTTATTATTAAAACACAAAATTTGATATCTTCTTTGTAAGTGAATAAAATATGTGTGAATTGTAAGTATGACCCTTATGTTCCTTCATTCCATTTCATGAAGTGACTGAATCCATTCATTCCCATTATCCTTCTTTGTATCATAATCCCCATCGTCCATTTTCGTTCATACCACACAACATTAACATACTCAAGAAACATTTCACTTTCATGATTGAGGTATTCTACGGGGTGTTGCGGCTGGATGGACATTCTGGGCCATTCATTGCTACGGCCAGGTGGAGGTCTTTCCCTTGTTCACAAATCATGAAGGCATTAACTAGCGACCATAAAATTGCAGCAAAGTGAGCGAACAATTCATGGTCAAAGCATAGAAAATTATGAAGATTCCTCCAAAGATGACGGAAAGACAAAGGCTACCGTCAAATAAAGGGCGGAGGTAACAAGTTTAAAATTACAATGGCATTTTATTAAAGTTTAACATGTTGGTTATGGATTGTTGAAAAAGGTTATTTAAATTTTTGTCGATCAAACACCAACAAACCCTCTACGGGACTTTGAATTAAAATCTTCATTTCAAATTTCATGTTGAGTAACATTTAAGCGGTGGAAATAGCCAAAAGGTATTTGAATTTCCCGTCTCTTGACTTCGAATGTTTAATGATGATTCCTGCCGTGGTAAAAATCCTCCATTCTCTTTAAATCATTAATACAATCCCTCCTCACTCCACTACTCATTAGTGACCACTACTAACTTCATTCGTAACCGGCATTCCATTCACGGAAGATATTATTATCACCGGAGGCAGAGCTAAAGATGCTTGATTTGAATAACATTGACATTGTAAACCAGGAGCGAGCTAAAGATGTGGTTGAACAACATTGAGCATTGCAAACGCGGGCAGACATGGGTAAATTTGGGTATAACGATTGAGGACTTGAAGCCACTTGATCTGCAGGCAGATAAAATATCTTTGTGTGGACGGAAGGTTGAGCATTTTCACACTATCATGTAGGTGTGAGTGTGGAGTTTGAAGCCTTTTGTTGCAAGACGAAGTGTTAAAATTGAAGTCTTTTGTTGCAGGCAGTTTTAAAGTGAAATCATTGCTACCGGACAGTGTTGCGGTGATTGAGTTTAAAGTCTTTTGTTATAGAATAATGAGAGATGTTGCGGTGTTGAGTTTGAAGTCTGCTTTTAACTACTAAGAGCAGTGTGCACAAAAGAAGATTTGAAGCCATCTACCTTTATCTGTGGAACATATCAACTCGGAATTTGTTGCTTTCATTATCAAGCAGGCATATCAGCAGGTTTTAGTGTGTTGCCACTATAGTCAGTATGTCATTCCAAAATTGAAGCCATTTTCATTTGGGGCTTGAAGCCATTTCAGTAGAAAGTGAAGGTTGTTGTTTTGTGGAGTGAAAAAGTGTTAATTTGATATTGAAAAAAATCATGGGTTTTCATGTTGAAATTTGAACACGTGGGTTCAAAATATTAGAAGGTTACCCACAGTAGAAATGTTGCAACAAATAGGGGATGGCTTCAATTTTTGGAAAAATTTAATGGCTTCATAAGGAAGTCACTAAAACATTGCAAGATCATTTAAGGAACCGAAGTTGAAGTAGGGGGATGTCAAGTTTACTGCATCACTTGTGAAGTTTTATTGTAGAGGCTACATGATTATAGAATGGAGAGAGATGGTTTAAAAATAGAAAATTATGACAGCTCTGCAGAAACAAATTTTAAAATCACCAAATATATGGATGTTAGTGTATTCAGAAGAATTCCTAGTTGCATTGAAAAACAAATGGAGAAACATATACTTCTTTTACAAAAATTTGTTACATGTGAGGGATGAATATATGGAACATTTTATGTCTACCACATTAGATTAATGATGCATTTTTAAGGAAGACTTAAACCTACCATATTTCTTGCATCAGTGCGAAGAAGATGGCTTCTGTGTTCGGGAGAAAGAGGTTCAATTTTAGAGACGACTGTATCATCATGGTTTGGTCAAAATTTTGATTGACATCATCTAGCTAAAAAAATGATACATGGGATGATTTCTTAATAAGAAATCATTTTGGAAAAACAAAAGAACCATCACACTGGGCTTGACCTACGAAAGTAGGAAATGGGCTTCAAAAGTTGAAATTGACAAACAGCAATAATTGAGAAATCATTTTGGAGAAGTTGACTCGAATCAAGAGCAGCCAAGGAAGAAAAGATAATCAAGGAATCTGCAGAAGGGAGAGGATCTCTTGACCTAGGAGAAGCCACGATTAAAGGGAAAACAGAAGAAAACACCAATCGAACAAACGGGGGTAATCAGCCATAGAAGATGAAGAAACACCCATTGAAGAGGATGATGAAGAAGTTTTATGAAGGAACCCTAAAAATTGATCTGTCAGCAGTGCCATTATATTGAAACTTTAGAGAGAAGCGACTTCAAAAGCGAGAGAGAGAACCCCAGGTCCTCCATGGCAAAATAAAGATGTTAAGAAGGGATAGGTATGAGTTTGAAATTGAATATGCATCAAAAATGAGAATGAAATTCTTGGATCAAATCAAGCTCACGTGATGTGAACTCAACCTTATCCATAGACAAAGTGGGAAAGGACCAATGATTGAAGACAAGGAACAAAAGCTGATAGGTGCTCACCAAGCCTAGGGTTCAAACTTGTTGAGGAAACCAGAAGACCTCTGGCCAGGACAAAGGAGAAAGAGGATTGGTCAGCACGGAAAACCTCTCTGGATGTAGGATAATTTGCAGCTGTGAGGACATGCAAGGGGCTGACGATGGGGGAACATGTTGTGAGGCCTCCAAATTTGTGCTACTCATTTCACCTCATTTTTCCCTTGTCCATTTCTATCTTAGACCATTGGTCGATAAATATAGTTAAAATTACTTCTAGAATGATTTACATGGTGAATTGTTGAATTTTGTGATTTTTACCATTGTTAAGCATTTTTGACCGGAACTAGTACCCGAATGCGGACATTAAATAACTAGCAGCAGTCTGCATTTGCCTTCATGTTTGATATGTTCCAGGTGGCCTCTTGAGAAAAACCGCATATAGGCATGATCCATGTCATGTCTACATTGTTGGTGTATATGTGGAGGAAGAAATAGATGCAGGTATGGTCTTGAACATGGGGGAACACATTGCAGAGAAGACTTCTATTAGAATTTGTCTCGGTCCGGATGTCTTTTCTCCTTCACGTAACCTGAGAGTCCTAACATGATTCGGATAAGGAAATACATTATTACAAATTTTTAATTATTTCGTGCATTTTACATGCCAAGCTATATTTGGGGAGACGAGAAGGTGTTAGGAATTTTATGTTAGTTGGCACTGAATTTTGTTTAAACTCTATGATACATTCCGAAAACGCAGTGTTTATGTTCAAACTATTGCATACGTTAATGGAGCGAGACAAAGTTATTTTGAAGGCGTGATTTGTTTTGGAGTTGAATGCCATTAGTGGTGAAGGTACACTGCAGGTTTATTTTAAGTTAATTAGATAAGTTTTTCTGTTTGCCTTTACACTTTGCGTTCTTGAATTAATAGTTGTTTTTGTTGTTAGCTACGTAGTCGTTCTTTCTAACTCTTCCACGGGAAGATACTCTTAAAAAGACCATAATGATGAATGTTGAATGACTATAGTATTGTAATAGGTTGAATTTGTAGTTGTTTTAACTAGCTACGTAGTTATATTCATTCGACTCTTTCACAGAAACCTTCATGTGATTATAATGATGAATGATGAATGACTACAATATTGTAGATGGTTGTAGTTTTATTCATATCGCGTTACCTTGTTCTAATCACTCACGAACGCTCATAAATTTCAAGACATGGCTTGTGATAATGAATGATTTAATTGTGTGTTTCCATAAGTATCATCTCTTGATCTTGCTCTTAAACGCTTTGAACATCATAATAATGAGTAATTGTGGATGTGATAACTTAGTTTTTCATTTGCTTTTAGGTTCATTTGCTTTCAATTGCATGTAATTACAGGTAATTGTTCACCCATACCAAGAAGAACTCTTCAAAAATATCACTAATGATGAACAAGCGATTGTGTAACTTCATAGAATAATGTGTTAGTATAGTTAGAATGCTCGGAAGTTTTAATTGCATTCAATTTATTAGTATTGGTTACTTTGTTTCAAGTTTGATGATGACTTATAGTTCAGCATTGCTCTAGTTTAATGGCATCTTAGGTTCATTCTTAGATTAACTCATTGCTTGCATCTGTATTCAAATTTTCATCGTACTTTATGACAAGATTACTCTCTAGTTGCTGGAGATTAACAGACGAGCCTTCATTATTCACAAACATCTCTTGTTCTAAAATCTACAAATGATCCATAGCCATGAGAAGCAGAAGACAACATCACTACCATAGGGTACGGAAATCTCTACGCAATTTCCTCATCATTTCATAAACGAGCTCTTCCTCAAAGAGCAAGAAAAAAAGAAACCAATAACTCTTTGAGTAAAAAAGTTAGCGATATTCAATTGAATTAGGAATGAACACAAAGTTAGTCTTAGAATAGAAACTTAGAGCAAAATGTTGCATCATGGTAAGATTAGTGTTTTGCTTTACATTTGGTTGGAAGGATTTTCATATTTAGTGATCATTTCACTCGAGTTTGATTTTATTTGTCATTCCTAAAGAAAGTCATTGTGAATTTTGTTTTTATTTATTCATAGTTGATTACCTTATTGATGTTTCCAATTGCATTTGCCATTCCATACATTAGAATTGCTCTTGTTTTGACCTGCTTCTTTTCATTGTAGTTTTCTGGTGATTTCATTTGAACATAAAACACCAAAAGACCAAAAACATCATAAATCAACATAAAAGACCAAAAAACATATACACAACACACACACAACGCATAGAAACAAGCACCTAGGTACATATGGTACACTTCTGCATGGGCGGGTTTACAAATCTGGGTTGACAATTGACCGACTCAGTTTAGGAGACTAAGGTTGGAGACTGGCTGGAACTGTTTCTCCTTAACGATTCACAGGCCCATTTTTTCCTGTACGCATACACATTATTCCTCACTATTCCTCCACCCTCCGGCCACGGTAGTCATCTACTCAGTTTTATAACGTGTTTTCATTTTTAACGAGGTTTCAAAACATGTAGCCAATTAATACTGTTTTCACGATCAGAGTCATGGTGAAAAGACCATCCTTGGAGATGTTGAAAATCACGGAAAGGCACCACCCCAAGAGGGTTTAAAACATGTTTGTTGAAGAATCGGGGGTTAACCACGACATAAACCCTCCCCCGGCACCTTTGCAACATGTGTATTCACACAAATAGGACAACATAAGCTTGAGAAGTGCCGAAAGGATTAAAGGATAAGCGCACTATGTTGGACTAATCACGGATTCTGGACATAAAAGACACGGATAGAGACTTGAAACCTTGACAGTGAGGAGGCTTAATGAATCCTGAGCACACATGGAGTTATATCGGTGATTTAACATCAACGAATAATTCTTTCCCCAAGAAAGGACTAATCACATGAAACTATAATTCTCATTAAACACCTTAGCAACTGAATATCCATGAAAAAGAGTCCTGGTGACTAGGTGCATTGGTTATAGTATGAACTTGAAAGCATATGTCTGCTTTGCTTGTCATAGGATAGAGCACTTAGTCACCCTACGACGGAGAGAGTGCTTCAGAACATACCCATGGGGTTATTATCAAACTATGAGGCCATGATTAATAAAAAATCAGCACAGTGATAAAAGATATTAAGAAAATAAGACTGGGCTTTGAAGAACACGCTTATCCCTCATTTTATTAAACATTGGGGTCCTATCTACCACTATCTCACTCTTTCACCTATAATAACTCATGAGAAATACATTGTATATGTAAATGTTGGTTGATTTATTGAAAAAACAACGATTGGGGTGTTTTCTTTTAATTGAAGTTTGTGAGTAGTAGTTCTAAACTAAATTTGAGGAGATGATTTTTGGATGATATCCAGCTATTGGACTCAAAGTATGTAGTATTTGCAGTTTTTGCACATCAATTGAACAAGTGAATTCATGGATCACAGTCTCATATTATTGGTGATGTTTTTCTTCTGTAATTGTCTCCTTTCATGTTTTCTTTGTCCATTGTTCACTGCAGTAAAGAATAACAGGCATAAGATTAGGACATAATATTGGAAGTACCCTAAATCTCACTTTGTAAATATTTATCTTTATGTTTTCCTGCGATTATTGTGTATTTTAAGGATAATTCTGAGTATAACTTGGTCGAAAATGTTAGTGAGCCCATGTCTTAAACGGTACAGCTTGAGCAACGTTGTCAAGCAGAAAGACCTTTTCATTTCATGGTAAGATTGAACTAGGGAAGTCTACGGTTAATACATATGGTTTATTCTCACTTGATTTATGTAATTCCCTATGAGTTGGTAAGTAAGAGAAGGTTAAAATTATTTCTGGAGTCTTGAGCCTTACTGCGTGTTTAATCTTAAATGTTTTCTACTATTAGGCAGGTTTATAAAATTTCATGGATCATTTCCCCTTAAGAGTATGTTGAAATCGAGCTAAGTTAAAAGTATTTAAATCTTAGCCATACATACAATACTTACGAGTTTCCTTTGTGAGTGTGCTTGAGATAAGGTTCAAAGTCTTCCTTGATATTAGGCTACACTTTGGTTTCTTTCTTTCCTTGCTTGTGTGTTCATATGCCATCTATCTAAAAATATCCTTTGGTATAGATAGGTTGCTATAAAACATGGATAGTTGTTATACGATAAGCCCTTTTATGACTCCATAGTAGTAGTTGACATGCTGAAGACCCATCTTCCCATCTTTAGCTATCCTTCTATTTAGTTCCTTCTTCACCTCTGTTATTTATAGTTAATAGATCTCCCAACCAAACAAACAAACCAAAACCCGCGACAGCACAATACACAGCTATTACCTGCTGCGTGACCTCAAAGATATATCATTCTTTACATTTGTAGAGATCCCTCTTTGGATCCAGGAGGACTAGATCCTGGATCCCAAGTGGTTTGATGTTGTCTTGTCTTTTGGTCTTTCGTCGGCCCAAAACAGAACCCCAACAAACGTTCACATAAAGTTCCATCAAACCTCTCTAATAATATTTTAATGAACCTTGAATAGTGGTCATGTTTGCATTATTTAAGTATTCAAACAACCACAAAACATATGCTTGCCTCAAATGTGCTTTGCTATTTTTGATGGCTTCAATTACGAAACTTGATGTTTGTTTTTAAAGTTGTCTAGCTCCTCCACCCAAACTTTAGTTGGACATTTAGGTGATCCGCCAGTAGATAGGAAGAATCTCTACACCATGTTGATTGCTCCTTGTGCTTATTTCCTCCTTGATCTTGCAAAATAACAGATTTCAAGTTATCTTTGAACCAGCAGATTGATCTTCACTGTGTTCACTTGGTCTCTCCAAAGTCTCTTTCTTTAGCACTTCTCCTTTCCTCCTCTTCACGGGGGTGATAAGGCTGGTAGGTCTGATGATATCGCTGAGTGCTCATATCCATAAGATGAGGACTTAGATCTTCCTCACCGAATAGATCTTGTTGGGGGGATATTCATGTTTTCCTCCTCATTCTTTGATGCCCTTGCTTTTTACGGATCTTGAAAGAAGTTTTGAGAAACTGTTTTCTCAGAAAATAAATATCTTCTTGATATTCTCTCCCCATGAGAAGACTCATAATGAATATACAGTTGAACAGAAAGGGCTACGATGCCATTGTAATATCTGAAAATAGTTTTCCTGCAACAAACAAGAATACCTAAGGTGTTAAAGTTGGAAAGTAGGAAGTAATCAACTCATGGTGTGTTAAAATACAAATCCATCATATAAAAATCACAACAGCAAACTATGTCTTCTTCTTGGTACTAAGTGGAAAAGCAACAATATTGGCCCCAAAAACGTTATTTTCTGAATGGAGTTATAACATTGGAAAATAATGGTTGTGTCCATATCCCAATATATGACTTGCATGCAAAATATTTTCAAAAAAATGCCTTTAGCCTAGTTAAACGAGACCTCATGCTCAAAACAACTTAAAATTAAAACCCAAGACTGACAATAGAAATTGGTGCCAGAAGTATGGAGTCTAATGGAGATCAAGCTGAGAAAATAGAGATAAATCAGATCTTCTTGTTAGATTGTCCAATGAGTCATAAAAGCAGATCAATCTTTTATACATATCGAAGACCGGTAAGGGTTCTTGTGAGAAATGATATACATCAAGAACTGCGAATCTGTATTGAATCACTACCCAGCTGAAGCTGCATAAAAATGGTTGAACATGAAAATAAATGGCTGTAGATACTCCCTCTAGCTTTGCGACGGGTCTTCTCTTCGGAAACTAACTCACAAAAATGGGGGTTTGACCCCTCCCCGGCATACACCTTGGAAACAACGCGATTTTATGAAGGGTAATTTTTTTTCGAAGGTAAATGCTTGGTCGGCACTAGGTAGTGGAAAATACGACTCTAGATTATCCTCATATCGTTCTTAGACAAGATCTCCAAGAAAGAGTAGGGATCACTCGGGAAAACCCTTGCACTAGTGATGCAGCCAACTTAGCTAAACGGCCAAAGTATGTAGGAAGTCTAAACAAGAAAAAACATAAAATACAATACTCAATTTCCCCCTTTTCTTTCCATATCTTCCATTATATGGTTGAGGATCTCTCACTGTAGGGTCCCACCTCATTAGGAGGTTGCTTCCATACCGAGGCTCCTCCACCAAAATCACGTTGTATTCATTAGTGAGGATCATCCTTCTGTGGGTTGATTTAGTCAGGCTGTTTGGATCAATCTTGATGGGACTATCCTTAGTGAATCTTCATGCCTTGTCTCCTTTCACACTCAGGTATTCTTTAGTATGACTAATTTTGGTTGATCCTTTGGTCCATTAAGTTGTCTTTGTTTAGGATCCACTCTTTGAGGATGATTATGTTGACTTGGTCAAAATTATCATTGTTTGAATGACCTTTTCACACATGCGGATGTGTGTGGTTATTTCATGGCCTTGCCTGCATTTGTGAGGGATTTTTTATTCCTACTTAAGAAACTAATGAGCCCCCTTTCTCGTTTATTCGTTAATAGTTTTAAGAAAATTAGTATTCTATTAGGCACATACCTAATTTAGAATATTACGAAGAAAATTAATCTATTTCATTTAAAAATGCATCATCAAGCAGCCATGATAGAAAAACATATTTACCAAATATTCCTTCACAAGTAATAAAATTTTGAATAACCAACGATAAATTTCTCCATTTTCTTTGAGTTGTGGGGTATCCCTTCTTAAATAATGAAGTGTCCATACCTAGATTTTTGAAAATTAGTTTCCATTCCTTTTCTTCAATATTAAGTATTTTTGAAACAACTTTCTTAATCTAGGTAGTCCGGTCACCTTCACTACAAGTATTTTTTCAACACTGTCTTCATCTCCAAGTTCTGCCTCAATTCCGTCAAACACTAGCACGAGCAAAGAATTTTTGACTCCTTTTTTCATGGCCATCGATTTTTTCTATAAACTCAGGTCATTTTGCACTGTTGTAACGTTTGTTTGACTTGTGGATAACTTCTGCATGGTTTCTTCCCATTTGACTCGACCTCAAATAATCCCCTGTCTTTAGAGAATTTTAACTAGCGCACTTCTTTTGACAGGGGTTATGAGTGAAAAGAGGTTTTAGTTTGAGGTGGCTTATAGTATGAATAAGGGAAGATTTGTCAATGGAAACAATGTTAAATGGAAGTAGTAATAGTTGCATGAAAGGAAATGATGAATGAAGGCAATGATTTAGTTATGATGGTATTATGACGATTTATTCGACAAAGCTTATAGATATTTGTTGGTTAAGACGATCGTATAGGATTAATGAGAATAATTATTACTCTAAGTGGTGGTATCGCGTCTATCTTTTATTTCATAATCTAATGTTTCTTACCTTTATCATTTAATTTAATACTTACATAACTTAGATCCATGATTATAATGATTTGTTTGGCCTTTTTGTAGGTTTTCGTAGTTCCTTAATTTAAGCTTGACCAATGTGTCTTCGCGTGCCAAGACCTTCAATTGTTCTAATTGAGCCCTGTCGCGGAGATTAGCTGCAAAATTATGTTTTAGTTAACGATTTAGGTAAACTCGGCGTAGTTGTTATTTTCAAAAGAAAAGAGTTTACAAAGAAAATCGTTGAGGCAAAAGGTTTAAAAATAAAATCTAGGGTTCCAAGAGTGCTTGGTTTTCATCCTAAATTTTTAGAACAAAACATGCCAACAATCTTGGTTTTTGTGTTTCTATATATATATATATGTGTGTGTGTGTGTGTGTGTGTGTGTGTGTATAATGAGTACAGCAGGTTAAGTTGGAGAGAATTATAATCCTTCCTAACGACCTTTAGATCAATGTTGTCTTGCATATTTTTAACAAACTCATCCCTTTTCAATGGCTTATGATAAATTCGTAATCAGTAGGGCCCAAAAGGAAGGTTTCTCTTTATTCATCAATGTTTTAATTTTTCTTGCTGTTATCAAAAAGACATTTCAATCTCATAGGTAATAGAAAATGAGTTTGAAATTTTCATAAAGTATTCCCTTTGAGTCAAAAATTAATGCCTTGAGTTATAGGTGCCTTTCTTTGATAAAGTTATCATTCTGGATCTTTGTTGTTGAATTATGTTGGTCACCTTAGTGAATAAAATATTGTCTTATCTCATCAGTTCATTCCATTAACCATTATTTTTTGTGCTTCTAATAGGCAGAACCCAATTTCATTGTCTTGAAAGTATTTGTATGACTCAATAGAATGGGACTTTGCTTCCATAAACAAGTTCATAAGGTATATATAGCAGGTGACTCTCCATGTGGTGGTATTCCAAAAGCACGGAAGTTTTCTTTTAATATTTTCCTATGCGGATACCTGATCTTGGTAAAATTGTTTCAATTACTTTATTGGTGGTTCAAATTGTCATTTCTTGTACAAAGGATGATATGGAATGAACTTTGATGTATTTTTGTATTCTATAATTATATTGTAGCAACAGATAATTAATTGAGTACACCTTGATATGTCAAAATTTCCTTGGTAGCCTCGAAAACAAGTGAAAATATCCTTGAAAAGAAATGAAACTACAACATTTTCAAGCAGAAAAAGTAAAATTGCTAAGCTTCTGTCAAATTTTGTAACATAACCCGGTGCAAACAAAGAATGTACCTTTTTTGACTTGATGTTGGATTAATTGGATCAAAAAAATCGAGCCCATTTCTCAAAATTTTCTATAAGTACCCCTAGAAAACATAAGGCATTCATAGAAGAACGGTTTCCTTTGGTTAGGCAACTATCACATCTCTTCTAGCATATTCTTTGGCATCACCTTAAAAAGGAAGACGTTGACATCTAGAGAGGACTTTTGAACAGTTATTTTTATCAGCAAAATGTCCTCCACATGGTTGTTAACCAAGCTGGTGTCTACAGTACTTCGTCTTCTCTAACATCTTAGAATAATTAAATGAGCCGTGTTTTGTGAAATCCTTCATTGTCCATGAGTAAGATGCACTAGTTTGAATGCTGTTTTTCTCGCAAAGATAAGTATGATGAAAATAACTAAATGTAGCCAAATAATTAGCAATATCTGAGCAGAATTTAATAAATATTTTAAAAATATATACATGGAAAATCATCCTCTATAGGATTATCATTATTATCATTTTCGATTCCTGGAAAATGCAAGAAAAAAGCGTGTTTTTTCAGGTCATCAAAATAGTAATATTGAATTTTGTAACAATAGTAACCATATTGTAACACTACTACATCAATAATTGATTTATTCATTAAATATCTAATTGTAGAATGATTTGTGTGAATGAAAGTTTCATAACTAGTGATATAATGTCCGAATTTGTTGATGTTGTGTACAACTTCTAAAAACTCCTTTTGAGTTCGGTATAATTAGCTAAAGTCGAATTTTTAATATTCCAAAATTGCTTCCTGCAAGAATGGAATATTATAGTTTGTTTATCACTAAGTAAAGTGAATAAATTGGACAGAAGTTGTTAAACGTGAGGTCGACCCAGGTTAGAATGTCAAGGTTTTCCAGCAGGCCCTATACTGTAGCCTTTCATGTGAGTGACCTACTTTCGAGTCAAGTCTCACTGGTAGTATGGGTGGATGTTTGAACCAAGTTCCACCACAGAAAAGGATGGGTAAGGTAAGCCAATTTCGCTGGATCTTGAGATTACAGTTAACGTTATAGCGAGGGTTAATTAAGTCTCATTATCACATGCACTAGATCTATCGTTATATGCTTGTTATAAAATCAACACAACAATACATAAACAAAACATAACAAATCTGAATCCAGCGATATATAGATGTTTCTTTCACATTGCAGAATGACATACGATACAAAAAATTATCGTTGATACATAAAAGTACTCACAGGATTAGTTCATCACAAAAATCTTTCATTCATTCATTCATCAATTCTTCATACAATCGAATTCCTTCCCAACCTGGACATGGCAGGCGAGTCATGCAAATGAGCCGGATCTCGCACACATCCGCCAGGAGTTGAACCACCAAAACCAACATATAAACAATCACAAGTTATCAATATCTCCGTCATATCCTCTCCTTTACAACACAATCATCTCTGTTATAACAATCTAGCCCGGTTTTCCTGTAGTTTCGCAACCGCTGCCCCGAACCCCTGGTTTCCCCTTTTTACCCAAGCCTACAACGCACCGGGAGGCTTTGACCACCCAAAAACCCCCTCGTTGGGTCAAATCAATCAAAATATCAAAACGGACAGTTTCCCTTGTTGAACGTGACGGGGCCATTGACAATTACCCAACACAATCTTATGGTGAGCTGTTCAAGTCCGCCCAGCAGTGGAACAACCTCTATTTTTGCGTGCGAGCACCAAAGTACTGGAACGATGAAGGAACGCCCTTACGACTGCGGGCCACAACTCATTGCGTAATTTTGACAAGTTTCGGGGAGCAAGGCGAGTCTGTAGCGAGTGACACTCCTAACGGTTGGTCGGGCGGTGGTAGCGATGAACATCGACGGCCCCGGGTGGCGGTGAAGGTCGTTGGTGAACACGAATAAAGGTCGATCCGAGGTGTCTACAAGTTGGCCATCATTATTTTCGAACACGCCTTCACCCTTGGTCGGGACGTCCCTACCCCGCCAGTGGTGCATCACGTGTTCTTGTGCCATTTGTTACTTGAGGCATCCGCCAGGTGCCAGTGCACGTCGGGTCTAGCGGTCGTAACCCAACGCATGCCTAGGTCGGGCGGTTGCTCGGACAAGCACTTTGTCCATGCAAGGTTTGATCGCACCCTTGAGTATTTGTATGCAAGCCAAGTATCCGTATGTCAGGCGACCTCGCGGATTCCATCGCGTGCAGGGTCTATGTGGGGGATCACCCTTCTCCAATACTTCTCACCCGAGTGAAGAATACCGGTCCTTGCGTAGGTGTAAACAGTGTTGGTGATAGTGCTATCCTGCGTTAACGGTAGGGCCTTGGTTCTAGCCGTATTCTAACTATCATCTACGTCCTCTGGTAGGAAGGTTTCTTTCTCCGTGGTAGAGATGCAACAAAAATTCGACGTTAAAGACATCGAAGTGTCGAAACCTCGTGCGATGGGCTGCCAATTTTTTCCAACTCCTCATCGGAGTCGAAGAAAAACATTCCTTTGTCCTTTTCCCGGTAGAGCATTCCTTCATCGTGGTGTTAACGATATTCAACACTGTGATTAATTTATAAATGTGATCTAATTCATCCTCCTCATATGGCATTTGTGCATATACGCACCTTCTGGATCTAGTGGTACTATGACACGTGTGCCTTTTCTTTCAAACACCATGTTGCTTCTTGAGATTGATGGCACCCCCATGTCAATTTGCCGGAGTCTAGTCCAGAGTAGCAGGGTAGAAGTTATATATTCCACAATTTCTCGTACTTCAAATTCAGGCACGGGACCCTTGCACTGCGATGTCGACCATGACTTTTGGTAACCTCCCTAGAGTGATGATTTTTTGTTGATTGGCCATTACATTTGGATGGTGGACCATTCTAGTGGTTCTCCATTCATTGTGTTTTCTTTGGTAATACATTCACATCGACCCCCGAGATCTAAGATAACTTTGATCCATCTCACAGTCACCAATTTGCCTGGTCAAGCACGCATCTCTCATACGGCGTCGCTTCTTATGTTGTATAGTTTATGTGCATCCTTGGTCTCGGGGGATGGGTGGAGGAGTAGGCGCACGGGTATTCGATGGTCGCAGGATTTCCTGGCTGTGATTATGTGACTTCGGACATGCCTGTTGAAAGGGCCCTTCCTCTATGCGAGGTTGTCGGTGGGCTGTGGGGACTACCGATGTTTTTTTCTTTGAAAACGCTCCTTCCCGGGAGTAGGCCTCCTCTTTCCCCACAGAGTGACAAAATGCATGTCATGACTTTTACATAAGGATCACATTCATAGCTTATTTTTAACTCCTTTGTATTAACGAAATTAAGTGCTTTTCTTTCTGCATCTTGGCTATTAAAATTGGGCGGTCCTCTGCCTCGTAGTGAGCTACCTCTGATAAGCCTGTGATGGCCGGTGGGATTTGGGCAATCTGCGGAAAGTTCCCTATTTCTCCACAGTTATAATAAGTCCGGCCTTGTCCTCACTGCGGCCTCCCCGACCTCTGCCTCGGTCGGTGATCCTCCAAAAGTGCGCGAAGAAGTCTTGGCCGGCCGCAGGCTACGATTACCTGTAAGTTCCCACGGTCTGTCATTAAGTCATAAGTATGATAGTTAACCATCATGTCCCATGATGAGTAGATAGCGCATTGTTGCTTTGGTTCTGAGACATATGCACTAGCCAGGAGCAATGGTTCCTATCATGTAATCCCGCTACCGAAGCAATCATCACACCATAATGCGGTCGCGGGCTAGTCGTAATGGGGACGGGCTCCCTGCCCCTTTGGGCATGGAACTGGTCTCCTACCTTGCATGTAATTCGTGGTCGAGGAACGCGAGTCACCGCGCAGCCGGACACTCGGCACCAAGCCATCGAGAGGTCTGCTGTGTCTTTCTCGCTCTTTTCGTGGGTTCGTGTCTCCATATGCCGCAGCCCCCGAGTTGTTCTTGGTTGTTGTGCCCCTATTTGATGTGTCCTCCAGACGTGCTCTGGTTTCCCTTAGCAACTTCCACAACCTCTCCTGTGACTCAAGGTACGATGACTCTTCGGCGTGTGCGAGTGGTAACAACATAGTGATGAACCATTTTGTATGTTTAATATCATCATATTTTTAATCCTCCTTCCACGATTTCTTCCTTCAATCGTTGTTCGACCTCATACGCTCGGACACACCTTGTTTGGACCTTCATACCTTGCTACCAACTAGGAATAAGATTTAGAAACTGCCGAATAGTGCTTCCAAAAGCATCCTTGATATCATGACGGTGCGCTCCCCCGTGCGGGAAACATGCCGCATATGCCGATCCTACGGGTCCTGTCCTCGAAGGCCAACGACAATTGTGCCCATACTAGCATGTCCGCACCACGTGCAACAGTCCTTATAGAGTACGCAGACCAAAACCGGTCCATATCCTCATCTCCCACCCCCATAGAGGTGGGTAGTTTCGATTCCTGACCATATCCTTCATCGAGGGTGGTGGCGCAGGCGATTACCTTTGTGCAGCCTCGGTGGTTATGTAGTTGAGGGGATCTTGCGGGTTGGTTCTGGCAGTTAGCAAAATTTGGTCTCCCTCGTCAAGGTTGAGTACGATAGTATTTTCCACTATGTGTGGCCGCTCCTGTCTAGATGGGGTCATTCGACTACACAAAATTCTCTTTAGCACGATAGCTCTTGGTCGACTTGTTAGTAGATACTCATAATTTTCACGAAACCTTTTGAAGAATGGTTTGGCCTTAGAGTATGATACAAACTGATCAATGGAAAATTTTGTCACAAATCCTCCAATGACACACTATCCACCCAATGATCCACCGTAGCGTGATAGTATTATCAATTTTTTCCAATGTCTGTGACCTCACGGGATCGCGGTGACTCGTCATCCTTCCGACACTTCTAGAATTCCACAAGTGCGGCTAGCCACTACGAGTTCAATCGCATATTAAAGGTTACAAGAATATTTCGTAGCTTTTAGTAAGGATACCTATTTTTCCACACTAAATGAGCAACCCGCCACTACGATTTTCCTTTTCTGCCGAACTCCTGTGGATCTATCTTTCGAACAGGTCTTCGATCTCCTGCTGAAATTTCAGGTATTCTCTTGTCATTACTGATTCCTCTCTCGGTTTCTTGGTCGAGCAACCAAACAGTGCTGGCTTGAGGGGTTCTGCTAGGTTCGATGTGCAAGGTTTGCCAACAAACATATACTCTGGCCCTTGCGGCGGTGACACGCCTTTGTCGATTAAAGTCACAGTAGTATGGGTGGGTGCTAGGCACAGGTTACACACGAAAAGATTAGGTAAGGGCAAGCTGTTGCGCTGATCTTGGGATTGGGATGCCGCCAGCAACCACATATGGAGTTTAATTAAGTCTCTATTCGCATCCACGTGCACTAGATCTATAGTTATATGCTTATTATAACATCAACATAGCAGCCACATAAACGAACATAATGAATCAGATCCAGGCCTGGGTATATAGATCTTCCCGCACGACAGGATAAACGCACAATACAAAAATTATTGAATCCACATAAAAGTACTCACAGGTCCAGTTTTAATGTTCTCATTCTTTCATTCATCAATTCTTCCTTCGTTCAATTCCCTTCCCAACATAAGACAGGCGTGGGTCCACACACGTTGGACTTGGATCTCCCGCCTGCAATGAGCGAGTACGAGGCTCTAAAGCAAACGGACAAAGCAATCTGGGTCCTTCAATAGATCATCATGTCCACTCTCCTTTATAATACAAAATGCATCTATATTTAAAAACAATCTAGCCCCGGATTTGCCTATGGTCCGCAACCCATAGTTTCAGGCCCCTAGTTTACCTTTTCCCAATACAGCACTTTCGGAAGCTTTGATACCCACCCAAACCCCTCCGTGAGTTAAATCAATCAAATATCCAAATGGACAGTTTTAGGCACATGTTTAAGGACAGTTCAGAGGCATAAACACTGTAAAGACATCTTACTCTAATGTGAAAGGAGGGAAGAATAAATAGCTAGATTAGCACCTTTGGGTGTGGATGGAAGAGATACATATTTGAAAGAAAGGTCAAATTTGACCAAGTCACTCTTGTCATGGAGGAGTGGCATTCATGAGAACATCTGTTTAGTGGGCTTGCATGAGCTTAGTGGAAAGTATGGATAGGACCATGAGAAAGCTCATGCTATATATGGAGGGGATGACAGCCATTTATTGTTCATCTTAGATTGTGTTTTGATATTGACCAAGTCTGTTTAGACATAGCCTTTTCTTTTGTTTGTGAGATTTCATGTGTTGTTTAACACAGGTGTTCTGATTGAGAATCCATACCTCATCTCTATAAAGGGAAGGAGGGAGAGGGTTATTTGGAAGAAAGATTTCCCCATTCCAACATTAATGAAAGCTACCTTCAACCATTGCTGGTAGTGTCTGTTGAATTTGGGTTGTTTTACGTGGGGTGCAGCAGATCCCTGAGCTGTTCCTGAGCTTATTTTGGTGGAAGTGGCTATCATTGTGGAAGGAACAACAAGGATGAATCCTGGGAATATTTTTACATCTTTGGCATTAGGCAGAAGCCATCTCTCCCTCACACGGTGGGTCACAAGCAGGCGCATTATTTTTGGAGAAAGGCTTGAGTTTGTGGGAGGGTTCATTAGCTCATTAAGAGGGTTTATTTATAAATAGAGGGATCAACCTTCTGTTGATAATATTGGGAGGAAATTGTGTTCATATCTGTCTTAGCCTCATATTATTTGAATCTAGTTTGCAATGACATTTTTAACCCTAGGTTTATTTGTCACATTGTACATTTACAGTATTTCTAACGATATACAAGATTTGGCTAGAAACTGACATATTAGAGACCACATCTTCTTTTAAGGGAATTTATTTTGTATCTGTAGACTATATTTCATTTATATGTTTTGCAAAAGCATCACAATGATATAAGCAGGTGATTTCCCTATAAAATGACTATACAATTGCAACAGCTATTGTCTTTGATTATTGTAACAGTCATTGGAGACTTGTTCTTATTGCTTGAGTACTTGAACCTCAAGATATTTTCTTCATATTGTTTTTGATATCCTTGGCGAAATGATAGCTGCAGGCTAATGGATCCCCTCTTATGTCATCGTTGGAATTTGTTGTGTTTTGACGTTATTATATCTTGTATTGTTGCTTTATTTCATTTTGAGATATACAAATTTTGTATATTTAATAGCATAAGGAGTCGAAGTATTTTTGTCCTAGGAACAACTCCACAAATCTATACGAAACATCGATTTATGTGGTAATTTCAATTTGAACGTTACTCTCGAATGATTTCTTGAAATATTTTCTTTGATATTTACAAAGCTTTGTTGATAAAAATTGCAGAGTAGAGTAGAATCTTTTGTAAAATAATTTTAAAAAAGTGGAAAATATTTGTAAAGTTATAAATCTTCGTAGTAACAGGTAAAGCCAGAAAACCTCTAACATCCTTTTGACGAGTTAGAGCCCTTAATTTAAAATTATATGAATTGCATCCACCTTAATTTCCATCATGAAATATGGTGGCCTAAAACAATTCTGCGGAAGTGACATCATAAGAAAAACATTTGAGGATTATTGAGAGATTTTATTCTTTACACTAGTGATAATTTTTCCATATTTTAAAACTATTAAAATAGAAAGTAAAATCATCCATGTGTAATTACATAATCATGAATTAGATTAGAAAATATAGTTTCCCTTTGGAATATTTGTTGGGCCATTATGTTGGTGATTAGGTATGATTCACCCTACTTTTACTTGAACTATCATACATTTTTAGGATTGCACTGGGCGTCCTTAACGATGAGAAAGGAGGGTTAATGCAAAATTGGGATGGTCGACTAATGGTAAAAACGTATTTAAAAAATGAGGTTGATTTATTTCGTCTTTATTCGTAGGTAAACAAAATTGAATCGACGATGAACAAAATACAAGCGGTAAACGAGAGAACATGAATACAATAACCCCTAGGGATGAAGCGGAAAGATGAGTCCACGTCTGAAATCCAGGCAGCAATAACGTAGGTGAAATTTGTCATTTGGAAAGAAACATTATTCACGGAGCAAAAGTGCCTTTAAAGGCCAGGCATGGACAGAGAAGGGGAGGCAAACTAAGATTTATTTTTCTATAGTAGGCATATCGGAGACAAGCTGTCTGGTTATTATTCATGTCTTGGCTTCTTTAATAAATAATTTTTGGTATTTTTTGAATAATCATTTCCTGAGTTCTCCGTGCATTAGACTTAAGGTTCATTTATTTCTAGGAGTTTTTAGCTCACCTGTCTTATCAGTTGTTGAAATTTATGTTAGGTTATCTAATGTGTTATGTAGGATATATTTCTACTTTTTACACTTCTCGCTTGTGGTTGTGTTTTCCTCTGTCTCAGACAGTTTATTGCTCATGTTGGTTTGATAATAGTTTTATAAGCGTTTGAAATTTCATCGTTCGCTTTATATTTGTTTATAAACTCATACGATCTTTGTTGTTGATTTATATGCCAAGAATTATATCTTTCCATGGTACTATGAAGTTTCTTGTTAGCAATAAAGGTATTAATGGATTGGGATTACATGAAATTCCGATGAAAAATTAAACTAAACAATTGTTGTTTAATTAGTTAAGGTTGTTGTTCCATTAGTGGGATTGTTGTTCCATTCATTGAGTGTGATATAAATCATATATTATTCTACGTAGGCTTATTTAGGCAAGGATAGTTAGCGATATTTTGCAATTCATTCCCTTTGAGTTGATTGAACGCTTAAGAATTAATTGATCTCTCTTCATATAGTAATATGAAGTAGCTATTTAGATGTCACTACGCATATCTTGTGCTTGCCACTCTTGAAATAAGAAGACTTATCCTGGGTTGACAATTAAATGAGAAGCTTGGAAGTTTGCTATAGTCACTAATGGAGCCAACATTTTGGTGTCATTGCGGGAAGTGTTGAGGAGGCGGCGTCCTTCTGTTCCTTGTTCTCTTTTGTTGTGAAGCATTGGGTATTAAAAAGATAGTAGAGCACGTCAGCAAGCAATTCTTGCCCCTATTACTTCTCGGCAATTGATTGGTGGGTAGAATAGGTTCTCTTGTTTTATGACTAGGAATAAAAGGATAGAGACAAGTAAATCATTCACAAAAGTCTACGGAAACCCAAAGGACTAGTAATCCTTGGTGAGTATTGACATACATAGAACAAAATCATTAAGAGAGATAGATGGAGCATCTATAGGACATAATCATTCTGATCAAAGTCCTACTATATCCCTAGACGATAGCCTCTGTATGTAGCCCATTCGGGCGGATACAGTAGGCGAAGGTCACATTAAAGCAAATCTAAAACCACATGAAGAACGCGACCTTTGAGAGGGGTTCTTGCAATTTATACAAGAAGGAAGAACGCTGATGGGAGCTGACCGAGGTAGAGCTCTAGAGCTGAATCCCTAAAAAGTAGGGTTTCGTCAGATTGCCAGTATTCCAGGACGAGGAGCCTTAAATCCTCCTCTCCACTGGGCGTCACCCAATCCGCTAAGATCACTGGTCTGAACAGAAATCACGACCGCAGTAATGATTCCAACATTGGAATATCACATTGTTGACATCTTTGCTAACGCCCCTGAGAAATCCATTCCTACCAAAACATCCCCACCTTCCATGGGTTGACCTCGAAAGAATCTTTGATGCATTTTTTATTTTGAGGTTCCTACGTCTTATGTGGGGATACGACTACACACTACTTGAGAAATTGAAGTCCTCTACTTTGAAAGGGGGCAACATTACCAACGCTTGGTTCAAAGACTTGGAGGGGAACCATGTGCGCCAGGACCAAATGACAGAACATATTTCTAACCAAATATCGAAGATTCTTGGGACTTGGAATTAAAAGATGAAATATTCAGTATGTCTGCAAAAAACAGACATTAGAAAGAAGTATGTTGAAATATTTCGGTATAATCTACTAAGGTCCCCATATCTTGCATTATCCAAAGGCATCAATAAAATTACTTAAAGATGAAAGAAGAATGGGTTTGAGCACTCAATATAATGGGAAGAGGCATACGAAACTATGATTTTTCGCTTTCGCGTGGGTGCTCTCGAGGTGAGTAAATAAGCCAATTGGGGCGGCGCTCGACAAGATTTGAAGCGATGCAGGTGGCAACGTAACCGGAAGCGAGGGATTTTGGTAATCTTTTGGAAGACTTAAGTGACATTTTAGGTACTTTGACAACACAACTTCGTGTCCTACAAGCCAAGAAGAATCAGTATAAGCGAGCAGAGCTTGATTTCTTCATCCATGTTTGTCGGAAGAAACTGACAAAGGGAATACCCCTTAAACGATTCAAACATGATATGCTGAGATCATGCTAT
Source organism: Pinus albicaulis (assembly GCA_034641835.2). NCBI lineage: Eukaryota > Viridiplantae > Streptophyta > Pinopsida > Pinales > Pinaceae > Pinus > Pinus albicaulis. Next base: position 47,262,720 of record CM076574.1, on the reverse strand, counting down.
GGATCGCTACCCTTCACTACCGGGACTCAAAGTTTACAAAGAAGCAAAGAAAACAAAACGGTATGTGATGAACCAACGTCAACAATGGCGGATAGGCTAGGTATGCCTCAAGACACTGCCTCGTTCTTTTCCTTCTCCGCGGTTATTAGCAGAACCACTCGGCGGCTTGGAAAATCAAGCGCCTTTCTCCACTTGGCGTCTCGGTCGTTTCCTATACCACCTTGGCAGTGAGCAAGACGTGGTGGCCAAGTTTTCCTTGTTCTCCTCCATATTGGAAAAACGACCCTTAACGAACTGGGTGGCCAACATCCCCTTCTCCAAACCACAATTAGCCTCCAAAATTGGCAAAGACCTTTGGAGATAATACTGTACCCAGGAACGGGAATTCAAAATCAACCTGCAACATCGGCTCCATACCTATCCGGCGCAGCCTCCATCCTATGGTGTCCTCAATTACCGGCCCAACCCAATCCTATTGCTGTAAAGTTGGATTTACATTAATCCCGAGATCATGGAAAATCCCGACACTGGCCCGAACGGAAACAGTAATTAGCTAAGTACGAGGTCGGGGACATGCTATCTCACCAGCACAAGGGACGTTACCGCCAATTGGAATATGGAACTCCAACGAGCCCGGACAAACGAATGTAACGAGCGAAAAAGAAACGCGGTTGACCGAAAGTACGAAAATCATGAAGAGTTCTTTCAACTCCTTTCTGCAGTTAACATGAACCAATGGCTTCCCCATACTTTGATATTTTAAAGAATTAAGAAGCAGCACATCAAAATTCTCTTATGAATATACGAAGACATCCCATTTGTGCCAGACAATTAAATAAATGTGGAAGGAAGCAAGAAAAAGAGCAAGAATTGTTCCCACGGTGTGTGGTGAACATGCCATTATTGTTGAGTGAGAGGCCCCTATTAAATACGATGACCCGAGGGAATCCTGATGCTTTGTACCAAGTCTCTGGCCACTCCTTCTCCAAACACATTGGTCGATTTAGGGCGACGGTGCAGCAGCATCTTAGCAACGAGGACCTCGAAAACCCGGCTGTCGGTGTTCGACCCATGTTGTTGGAACTTTTCAAAGGTCGGTTTATCGACAGGAAGAATATTGCAAGACATCTTGGTTTCTATAGTCTCATGGGTGTGGGCGATTTCCTAGTTGTTAATCCAAAAATCGAATGGACATACACCCCTTGATTCTTGGACGACCTTGGTTAGAAATGGCCGATGCTTACATGAGGAACATGGCGGCGGCATGACCTAACTGAGGGAGATTCCATAAGAAAATTATCATTTCTCCACCTTCCAAACCAAGTTTACCCATGCTACACATTCACGAGCATCCACATACATGTTGATAAAATGTTTGTCCACCTGCGACCTTGATGGGGGCTCTTGAATTTAAAGATCAAACCAAGATGATGCAATCAATAACTGAATCAGCCCCTTTCTTGTCCCGAACACTTGAAATTCAAAATGCTGAAAACGGTTCGAGAAACGCAAGAGATCCCTTGGAAAACCTTGATAATCAACATATACTACAATGAATGCCATAACAACATATCTGTTGAAATTGAGCAGGGGAAATTTTGAATATCAATGGCAACTTGGATAGTGACCAAAGGCGAGAAGCTCATAAGGTGTTACGAAGTATCAAGGAAGAAAAGTTGCTTGGGACTACCTAGATATGAAGGGCATAAGCTTGACTATGTATTACATCTATACCGACAAGGAGGCACGACCTATTCGACAACCCAGGCGCGGTTTAAACCTCATTTAAAGTGGTAAAGAGGAGCTGAAAACTGTTGGACGATTTCATTTTTATCCTGTCTAAGACAACAAGTGGGTCTCCCCTCCTAGTGATCATCCCCTAAAAAAAGAATGGAAATGGAGAATCTATGTGGACTATCGGGCGAATAAGGCGACACGGAAGGACCACTTCCTCACCATTGATCGGAGTCCTAGGCATTAGCGGGGGAAACATTTCTTTTCTTTTCTTGGGTAGTTCGGCCAGTTACACAATCAAATCCAAATATCACGAAGACAAGGATAAAACAACCTTTACTGTGGGGTGCATTTCCTACGAGGTTCTACCATTAGCGAACTATGCAATGCCCTGGCAACCTTTCAAGAGCCTGCTGTCATTTTGTGACTTAATAAATGAGGGGCAGAATTTTACATGGACGACCACCCATATGGTGATGATTTTTGATCAAGTGTTAAGTAATATTGGGCGATATGTTCCACTAGGTTAATAATAGCAATGAAAAATGCCACATGATGAGGATCGAAAAGTAATCATAGGAACTACAGCATCTATGTATGGAATACGAGCGGAACCGGCAAAGATAGGAGGTAATCCTTTTATTAGCCACTCCTTCCACACAGACAGAGGTGCGTATTTTTTTGGGATATGCAGGGTATTATCATAGGTTTATAAATAATTTCTCACAAATATATGCACCTTTGTATGCTCTAACTGGAAACGTCGAATTCCATTGGTATGATAAGTGTGACACTACTTTTGAAGATTTAAAGAGATTGGTCACGACAACACCAATCTTACGCGGTCCTAACTAGGAGCTGCCTTTTCACATTTCTTTATATGCATCCGATACAGCGATAGGGGAAGTCCTTGGTCAAGAAGAAGACAAAAAGCCCTATGCTATTTATTATATCAGCAAAATTCTTACTCCTGCTGAATTAAATTACACAGTGACAGAAAAAGAGTTCTTGGCAGTCATTTATGCTATTAATAAGTTTAGACATTATATAACGGGCTATCAAGTACTCCTGTATATTGATCACTCTGCCATTAAATATTTAGCCAATAAACCAATCACAAATGGGAGAATAACTCATTGGTTGTTGCTTTTGCAATAATTTGACATAACCATCAAAGACTGCCCAGGGAAAGAAAATGTGGTCGCAGACTTCCTATCCAGAGTTCCAAAAACAGATGACACACTAGTATTCGAAGATTAGTTTCCTGATGAACATCTGTTTGTCGTAGCAGTAAAAACACCACGGTACGCAGATGTAGAAAATTACTTGGTCATAGGGAAACTGCCCAGGCATTTAACATCAAGGGAACGGAAGCTGATTGTATAATGTAGTGCCAGGTTCTTCTGGATCGACGGATACCTCTTCCAAATAGGGGCCGACATGCATATATGCAGATGCATCCTGGAAGACGAGATCTATGGTATCCTACGGGTCTGTCATGATGAACCATGTGGTGGCCATTTCGTAGATCGCAGAATGGGACACAAAGTATTAAAATTGGGTTATTATGGGCCCATGATCTTCAAAGAAATGAAAAAATATGTCCAAGCCTGCGATAACTGCCAAATAATGGGTCGCCCGGGCCAAGAAGACGAAATGCCACTATAACCACAATTGGTAATAGAACCGTTCGAACGGTGGGCACTAGACTTCGTTGGGCCATTCAAAACACCATTGTATCATAAAACCTACATACTAGTTGCCATAGAATACGTAACGAAATGGATGGAAATAGTGGCCTTCTCAAGAGCCATGGAGGAATATTTGATTAACTCTTTGTTCAAGCTATTTGCGCGATATGGTTTACCACAGGAAGTGATAACCAATGGAGGGGCACAGTTTGTAGGTAATAAAACCACAGCCACTTTATAGAATCATCAGATCACCCACAGGGTCACATCTCCTTAACACTCGCAGGCAAACGGACAGGTCGAAAGCACCAACAAAGTCCTTGAAGCAATCCTTACTAAAACAATATCATCACATCGCCGATATTGGGCCACTAGACTTCCAAAGACCCAGTGGGCTTATTGGACAACATGGCGAAACACCACTGGATATTCTCTGTATCATTTAGTATTTGGAAGAGAGACCATTTTTCCCATTGAATTGGAAGTCAAAACTCTAAGGACAACTCAGGAAGTAGGATTGGATTTGATGGAGGCCCAGATTAAAAGACTCCAGAAAATAAATGAATTGGATGAAACACGGCTACTGGCTCTACAACGCACAACAATCATACAGCAACAGTGAGCTAAGTGGCATGACAACCTCATCAAAAAGAAGACATTCCATAAAGGATATTGGGCACTTCTCTATGACTCCATATTCCAAGATTTTTCGGGAAAATTGCAGACAAGGTGGCTCGGTCCATATGAAATCCGAGAAGTGCATAACAATGGTACCCTCACCTTGACCACCATAGATGGGTATGGTTCTACATTTCGAATCAATGGGCATAGGGTACGCCTCTATAACAAACCTCTCACAAAGGAGTCTTTCTGCCAGCAGGTAAGAAACGATCCCACCATCCAAGTTGTGGCTGAAAGGGGTGATAGCCCCACAACTCAAGTACATGAGAGTCTGATACCGTCATTTGTAAATAGTGTATATAATTTCCTTACAATTCCCAATTCTTATTTTGTTGTACATTCTTCATACTTGCAATTGTACCCTTTTTCTCATCCTCTTTTTTTTTTTTTTTCAATCCAATTGAATAGTTGTTGTTCAATCGGATTGAACATCTGTGATTTTGTGTTTTTATTGCTGTTCAAATTCTTTGAATGGTTGTTTTTCATTCCAATTGAACAGTTGTTGTTAAATCGAATTGAACAATTGTGCTTTTTTGTTTTTATTATTGTTCAAATGTTTTGAATGGCTGCTGTTCAAGCCAATTGAACAACTGATGTTCAATCGGATTGAAAAGTCATGATTTTTGTTTTTTATTGTTGTTCAAATGTTTTAAACGGGTGTTTTTCAATCCAATTGCACAGCTACTGTTCAATCGGATTGAACAGCTGTGCTTTTTGTGTTTTTTTGTTGTTCATTTTCTTTGAACGGCTGCTATTCAATCCAATTGAACAACTGTTGTTCAATCGGATTGAACAATCATGCTTTTTGAGTTTTTATTGTTGTTCAAAAGTTTTGAATGGCTATTATTCAATCCAATTGAACAGTTATTGTTCAATCGGATTGAATAACCATGCTTTTTTTTTTTTATTGTTTTTCAAAATTTTTGAACGACTGCTTTTCAATCCAATTGAACCGCTGCTGTTAAATCAGATTGAATAGTTGTGATTTTGTGTTTTTTTATTGTTGTTCAAAAGTTTTGAATGACTGCTGTTCAATCCAATTGAACAGTTGTTGTTCAATCGGATTGAACAACCATGCTTTTGTGTTTTTTTATTGATGTTCAAATTCTTTGAACGACTGCTATTCAATCCAATTGAACAACTGTTGTTCAATCGGATTGAACAGTCGTGATTTTGTGTTTTTATTTTTCCTTTCTATTCAATCGGATTGAATAGCTGTGTTTTTGCATTTTTATTCTTCCCTTTGTCAATACCCTCCCCTCAATCCACACCCTAGCTATAAAAGGCATCTCTGAGTGGGAAGTAGCAGTTGGAGAGAAGGGGGAAGCATTAAAATTACCAATATGATGATCCTTTGGCACTATAATCTCTAAAATGGAAGCTGACATTATACATATATGTAATGAAGGGCTAAGCCATTCCCAACTCAGATATGTTATCATAGAATACATGATCTTATGATGGTATTTTTTTGCACTTTCGAGTAGTATTTACCTCCAATAAGAAGAAATAGGAATAAGGGGTATTAATTGTATTGGCATTCTTTTTATTTCTCTCACCATCCCTAACTCTTAAGGAGTTAATGAGCCTCCCTTCATGTATAAATAATATCTATTATGATTACATGCAAATTTGTAAGAGAGGATAGGGGGTCTCATCACAAGCTAGCCTACCATGATCATAAGGGTTTAGCAAGTGACATGCCCACAATGGCCACCACACCAGGGTAATGACCTTCTCAACTGCTTGAAGGACAGGAGGTCTCGTCATGAGCCGACCTGATCACTTTGTTACAATTCTAGTGAATGTCACTGTGACTATCTGGCCATCACACCAGCACAGTGACCTCCTCATAAATCAAAATGATTATGTTTCAAAAATAATTACTATTCTCATATAAAAAAATTTAAGAGAGGATAGGGGGTCTCATCACGATCTAGCTAACCATGTTCATAAGCGTTTAGCAATTGACATGTCCACAATGGCCACCACACCAGGGTAATTACCTTCTCAATTTCTTGAAGGACAGGAGGTATCATCATGAGCTAGCCTGATCACTCTGCTACAACTCTGGTGAGTGGCACTGTGACTATATGACTATCATACCAGCATGGTGATCTCTCCAAAAAATTGAAAGAATAACTACTTTTACATAAGGATCCTGACTCATTTTTTTGAGTTAAAATAGCAACTATGTCGAGGCTATGAATTCCTGCTGGTAGCAGTGGCTCTGCTTATGGTATGAGAGTATGTTTCAATGATAGCCAATTACTCTTACATACACCTTACCTCCCATTTTTTTTTCTCCCTTCTTAACATAAGAACACTACTCGAATTAGTGATAGTCTAATCTACCACATAAGTAACTATAAGCGAGATATGCTTACATGTTTGAACTTCAGGATGACGAGACCAATCATTACCTATTTCAGTCTTGCTTCCATCATAATTTATCATTAAAGAAGGAAATCCTATCATAATAATAGCTATACTGTTTTCTCTCCCTCTCTGGTCATTACGGCATGAGATACACTTATGAAAACTTCCAAATCTGACCTTTACACTACATGCACTCATAATTACCAAATTACTCCTCTTTCCTCGAGCTCCAAAGCCACAGCCTCTGCTCTCACGTACAGGCTATGATTACTGAATCCTAACATTCCCCCTGTATGCATTCATGATTGATCAAATCCCTCTTATACTTGAGGACGTGGACACCCTTACTTCGGCAGAGGGGGTGTAATTATCCATAAATAAGCAAGCATGCGAATTTCCTGCACAAATTCAGTTGGATACGCTGATAAGACCAAAGGAGCATCGCAATTAAGGTATGAAGTTACCTGCAGAAGGCTGCAATTTCCCTTTCTCTTGCATACAATTTTCATTCTAAACAACAAAGCCGAAGGAGAGCACAATCAGAATGAGAAATTAGCTCAATGAAACACATCAGCCATGGGAGGAAACTCTCTCCGGAATGAACCTTCAAACTTCCCGATTTTAGATGCAGCTAGTGCTATCCTTCAGCAAGCTGGCTTGCTGGCATATTTACACAGACTACAGGGATTTGATACAGAAGTAGCAATAGATTTCCTACAAAACCTACAGGAGGGACAAACCAGGCTCAGGGGAAGATTTATACTGGTCACAGAAGAAATTATTGCTGAAGTCTCTGGAATACCAGCAGAAGGAGAGAGATGGACAGAGAAACACCTTCTCTTACTAGAGGTAGTCACAGCATATCAGGATTCGGAAGAGCCATTGGAGCGAAAAGGAAAAGTGATTAACCCTACCTCTCTACATCAACCATGGTAGGAACTGACGACATTCATATAGAGATTCATTACATGCGATGGACGCCAAGACGTGGTAAAACCCTGTCAACTTAAACTATTAGTTGTGCTTAAACAAAATATTTCAGTTAACCTGCCTACTTTCTTAGATTCTATATTACATGACACTATTGTTCAAATAAGAAAAGCTAAAAACCCTCAAGCAGTTGTCAGTCACCATGGGCTAATCATCACCATACATGAGTTTGACAAGTAGCAAATAGCTTGGGACAACTTTGTTAATCCTGCCGCATAGGTACCCGAGGAAAACCCTGGCGGAACCAAAGTTGAGCTTCCCAGGATGAACATACCCAGAAGGAAAAGGACCCGTGCCTCAACTTCAAAACCAAGAAAGAAAAATCGGTCCAAAAGACTTCAAGGAACCTCAAACTTCATAGAAGAGGCAGGGCCATCCCACTCATTTCCCTCAAGCCCTCAACATATACCCTTACAATATTATGAGGAGGAGATGGCTTGAGTCTTGGAGAAAATGAGGACATCCCATGAAACTAAAAGCCTATCTGAGCAAGATGGAGAGAAAGAAGAGCCATTATACCAGTCTACCACTGCCAGCAACTCTGACCACACCAATGTATTACCCTATCAAGAGGAACCACTGGATTTTAGGGCCTTCTCCCCTCTCGAGAATGGTGGAGCGAATGAGGGGGAACATGTAGAGGAGGAGGCCGAATCTGAAAATCAGTCAGGAGACACCATCCCCTTGGAGCAGAACAAAAGCATGGAAACAGTTCCTTTGACTCCTGAGGGTAACATTGTCTCTCCCATCCAGGGCCCTCATATAGAAGTAAACTCCGAAGTACAGGTAGAAGACACCACCACAAGAAAACCTAAAATTGACACCGCCATCCCTGAAAAAGAGGTTGTTGCTCCTCCACCCCCTGCTAAAGCCAAACCAGAAGAAAATTTAGCTGAAAAGAAGTTCAAGAACTACAACTCGCAAGAGGTTAAGGAAATTGTAAAGCGACGAAGGAAGCAATGAAAGAGGTGTAAACAAGGCTCAAGAGCCTAAGAAAGAATTGAATGCGTAGAAGCTCAAATAGAATTGATCAACACCCAGACAGATATTGTTGAGGCTGAAATTTAGGACCTATCGTAACAGTAGATTGATAAGGTCGAAATGTAGACCCACCTAGCAGAGCATCGGTTGGATAATGTAGATGTAGAATGACTTCATACACCAACAGATCGCAGGCCAACAAACATGGTACACCTTCGAGGCTCTATCCAAACCGCGAAAGAATTCACAAATGAAAAGGAAAAAAACCCAATGGAGGAAACCCTACCTATGCTCCTCAGTTGAGAGAGTTTATTAAAAATGGTATAACAACACTTGAACACAACATGAGTTGCGCAATAAAGTGATAAAAGGAAGTAGTACCGCACAAGATATTAGGCACTACTAAAGAAATTCATAAACCTTTCAACACAGAAGATGAAACATTTTCCCAACCCGCAGAGGAGCGAAAGTAAAAATGGCACAAAGACTGTGTGGATCAAGCCAAGAAACAAATCTATACGATTTTTTCTCTGTATTATTATGCACTAACATGCAGGGCACCAGCCACCAACTATGCCCTATTCCTAGTGGAACGGTATTTACTGCTAAAAATCAAGGCCGTTAGGGCAAGAAAGTCCACAAATTTAAAAACCATAGAAGAATTTGCAATGATCAAGATGAATAGGTCCAACTCCTTTTATGTGAACTTTACATGCACAACTTCTTTGTAGAAGAGGACATGGATGGAAATCCTAGTCCCTTTATAGGAGATGTTCAGTTCCAGGCCTTCCTCTCGTTTTCTAAGAATCAGATTAGGTTGGCCAAAGCCTATAACATTTTCCAAAAGAGAGAACATGGCCTAGACTTGTGGGTTAGAGGAGAGCCTACTAAACCCCTGCAACTGTTCATCCAACACAAGAATTTCATGCGAAGAAAGGGTGTAAGGACTAAGCTGGGGCCCATCCATAAAGACATTATAGAGCATGGGTGGGAATATTTCAAATACATTCAGGAAGCAGCCCTGGTAGCAGCCAAATAAATATGGATGGCCTCCATAAACAATGTAAATAATAGGGAGCCATTTGGCTACAAAAACTTCAAAGCGGTCACCTCCAGATTCCTCTCATATAGTAACCTAGCCTTCAACATGGGTCCTACATGGTTAGGGTGCAGGTATAGATGCCATCTCATTTGGTACCCCACCGAGGGTTATGATCATGACTACAAACTTCCAGAAGGGCACACAAACACTGCCTTTGCAAGAATTAGACAGAAACAGGGTTTCAAAGCATACAAGGAAGAAGTCTACCCTACCTACTCCTTGACATAGCTGCATCTCAACCATTTTTTTGCATGAGGACCTGCAAATAGGTAAGCGAGGGAGTATGTTGGGCCGAAATTAAGGTATGATTTCACCCTAATTTTACTTCGAATTATCATACATTTTTAGGATTTCTCTCGTCTTAACAGTAAAGGAAAGGAGGGTTAATGAAAAATCAGGATAAATTCACTAACGGTAAGTAGCACGTTTAAAACAACAAGGATTTGATTTAGTTCATCTTTATTCACAAGTAAACGAGGTAGCTAAATCGACGATGAAAAAAAGATAGCTGACAGATAGAGAACACGAATCCACAGTAACCATCAGGGATGAGCGGAAGGCAGAAAGACAAGTCCACGTCCGAAGAACTCAAATTACAGCCACACTCAGCAGGTTGTCGTTTGGAAAAGACCATTCCATGGAGTGAAATCGCCTTTAAAAGGCCAAGGATGGACGAGAGAAGAGAGGCGAACTAAGAATTGTTTTTCTGTAATAGGCATATCAGGATAGAACTGTCCAGTTGTATTCATTTCTTGACTTCTTTAATAAATAATTTTTTTATTTTGAATAATCATTTCCTGAGTTCTCCATTGCATTGGACTTCTGGTGGTTTGGGCCCAGCCCTGGGAGTTTTGACGCTCACGTCTATACTGTACTTTAATTACGGAATTTATGTTCATTTATCTAATGTGTTCTGTGAGATATCTTTCTACTTGTTAAACTTCTACGTCTATAACACTGTAGTTTCCTCTGCCACTCGGGCAGTTTATTGCTCATGTTTCTGGTTTACAGTAATAGTTTTATAACTGCTAGACATTTTCATCATTTTCTCAATTCCTTTATATGTGTTTATACACTTTAGCATGATATTTGTTCAATGCTTTATATCACCAATAATTAGATCTTTCCATCGGTACTATAAGGTTTCTTTTTGTGCTTAATACAAAAGACTGTTAGTCAGTTAAGTTCGCAAGAGAATTCCATTGCAAAATTAAACTAAGCAATTGTTGTTCAATTCATTAAGGTTGATGTTCCATTCAGTAGGATTTTTGTTCAATTCATTGAGTGTGTTGTTCAATCATAGATTATTCTTGCTAGGCTTATTTAGATAGGATAGTTAACGGTAATTTACAAATTCCATTCCCTTTGAGTTGATTGAACTTCGAGAATTAATTGATCTCTTCATAGTAATGTAGAGTAGTTATTTCCGATGTCACTCACATATACTGTGCTCGCACTCTTGAAATAAGAATACTTACCCTGGGTTTACAATTAAATGAGAAGCTTAGAGGTTTTCCTATAATAGTCACCTAATAGAACCAACACATTACATAACCCAAAAGGAAGTACTTGATAAGCAGAATTTGATCCCGGGTAAATTTCTGATACCCTTTAAACTAATAGCTTTTCCTTTGGCTGATGGGTTAGAATTGCATCATAGTATTAATGAACATAACATAACATATATGCATGTTGTAAAGAAGATGAACATAAAAATCATTAGCAACATAAGGGATTGATAACGGAGTTCATCCAGGAGGGGCTACGTCTCTGGGCCTCAGTGTCAAGATGGTGTAGGCCAGTGCATTAAGTGCTATGAATAGTGATGATGTACATGGATGGTGTTTTCTATATCATACAAGGACAATTCCCTCACGCATGAGTGGTTGTACCTCTCCACGAGATGTTCCACTACATGAACTCTCATTCACAAAAAGGACTCCAATCAGTATGGAAATAACTCACACATAATGACTATGAGTATCCCGCCAGCATGGAAAAAAAGGGATCTCAATCAAACATACACGTGACAATGAGTATCACGCCAACATGGCAACAAAGGGATCTCAAACATAAAACGAATCCATGATAGAAATTACACCTCACATCAAGAACAAAGCAAGATCCCACATCAAACATTAAATAGGGATATATATAGCACAATGCATCTCATAGAAAAGAGAAAAAGAAGTACATGATCACACTACATATACCTCACATCCTGGAGCTATCTGAAGAAAAGGATGATAAACTGTTGGATCTGGTTGTACCATCAATCTCGTGGCATGGAATATCCTGAAAAAGACTACTCACACATTGAATGCTAACACCTGCAACTCCACTTTGAAAAGTGGCCGAAAAACATAAGGCTTAAATGGAAAATTTGACTGCACAACTGAACTCCTGGCACCAAGAGGTGTAGGATAGACTGTTGATTTGTTGAATTCTGACACTGTCAAAATTTGAGCCTTAAGGAATCTTTTATATTCCCCCTAGATTATTCAAAGATGTTTCTCCACAGGGAATCTAGAAATCTGCAACTCAAAATAGGAAGCTGATCTCACCATTGAGATTCTTGCAAAATTCTGAGAAGAATGAGTATAAGGTTGACCTCATTCTGACACCGGCGAATTTTGGCCTCCAAGGAAGGTTCCCTCAAGATTCTTGAAGGTTCTCCCCCATAGGGAATCTACAAAATCGTTTCTCAAAAGGTGAATCTGGGCACACCATCGCGCTCACTGCAAAATTCTAGTTAAAATGCATATAAACTTTAATACATTCTGACACAGGGAAATTTTACCTCAAAAGAGTCTCTAACCATCAAAAGGACATTCTCTGTCTTGAAAATCGTGCCACGACTCTGCCTCTATCTCTACCTCGAACTTTGTGCCCGCACATGGCTGCCTCTGGCCTGGGCGCACTATGAAAAAATGAATTTATATAAAATTTCATGGGGAGAAGTTTACAAGGAGCACATTGGTGTAGTGGAAAAATAGGAAATTGGTTAAGGGGAGGTCGGGGGATCAAATCCTGCCTCCCCACAAAATCCGCAGCACATATTTTAAGGTTGGTGCATTTTAAAATCCAAACTGAAGCTTTTCATGGTGGGCCAGACCCACATCTGTCGACCCGCCCCCAAACTCCGCAACATTCATATATGGTTATATACATATAACATGTTACAACGGTTATGGTTGGGGTGGCAGGGTTAACCACCGACCACTCCACGATATATATATATATATATATATATATATATATATATATATATATATATATATATATATATATTAGGTGGGGTTGCGCACTCGCGGGTTTCGGCGCGGTGGCCGTGCTTGCCGGCTCAATATTTTAATTTTTTTGTTATGTGACGCGGGCAGGTGGTGGCCCGCCACACCTATTTATATATATTTTTTGTTTTTTAATAAAATAAATAGAATTTTTTAAAAATTCTGAAAATTGGCTTAGTGGGAAATTTATCTGACCCACAATTTCACCCAGAATCTGTCTGCCAGATTTCGGAAAAATTGCACCTTCTTTAACTTGTCAAGTCACCCGTTCAACCCTGAACTTTGATTCCTTCTAACTTTCACATACTAGCTCGCCTTGACGAACCGTTCACATCACTATGATCAAGATGACGATATCTACACTTTGGTCCGAGTTTGGAAGAATTCTGAATTTTTATTTTTATTTTTGAGCTTTCACAAACCCTCATTGTCCTGTGTGTGTCTCTAGAGCCACCTAAATCAATCCTCCCCATTGAGGAGCTTTTTTTCCTCTAAAAGTATCAACAATAATCTGCAACTGTTGTGTACAATGTATGCACCACAAGTGCTATGAAAAAGGTCACCCTTCCATCTCCTTCACCTTTGTTCTTCGGAGCCTTAAGCTATGAACCAAAACCTGCATCCTCTGCAAACCTGTAGTACAATATCTTGCAAATTACATGCTCAAATATGACCCAACACATTTCCATACTTGCCACGATTTTATAACACATACTCGTGGTCAATTTTACATCGAATGGAAATCACACCCCAGCTATCAAAACATCATTGTCACATTTTTAATCGATGGCAAACACATCATCACTTTTACATGAAATAAATGCATCATATGATTTACAAAAAAGGCCAAAATATCATGGTTTCTTAACAAGCGATGGAAAACACATCCTCACTTTTACATAAAGAAATGCAACACATGATTTACAAAAATAAGGTCATGACAAGCTACCACATCTAGAAAAACCATCTCTCACTTATCAATGTGAATGGATCATCTCCTTGTGGCACGTTTTCTTGTCGAACATCTGTTTCAAACGGTTCATGCACTGACGCTTCATCCTTAAGGTGCTGCCATTCTTTTCCAACACTCAACAATGACATAGTTATGTAAACCAAAAAAATGACAAGTTTTTCTATGACATGATTTATGTTCATGATTAGCAACATTATTATAATCAAAATGAACTCTGGAATAGTGAGACTTGTTATACCTTCCCTGGTGGTCTCTGGTGTGATCATGGTGATTAGAGCTTGCCTCAACTCTTTCACTGCAACAGGCACTTCCATGGGATGATGGTGAAGTGTTCCCATCAATCCTTTTCCTTGGTAAGTTCAACAATGTCTGTTTTCCCTTGATGTCCTTCGAGCATCCTCCTTCAATTAATCCCAAACCTGCATAGCGAGGTCTCTGCACAACCTCCAATGGTTTAGTTATGCCTTGGCCATGAATGCCAAGTCCTCCTCCTTTGTACCCCATCTTGGTAAGGAGTCTCATGCCGGTTCCTATAATGGGTATCTCCACATCTCCAACAGAAATAATAGCATGTGAAGATGAAACTAAAGAATGAACACAATTGTTTACCTCAGCTGTCGATTTTGAAACATGTGAAGAGGGATTCTCTGAGCCTTCCTTGTGCTTCACTTTCTCCAATGCCTTTGTTGCAGCTTGTAGTTGAAGTTATAATCGTTGCTTCTCCTCCTCCTATTCTTGTAGGAGTATCTTCAATGCCTCATGATTTTCTTGAAGACTTTCATTTTTGCGCTTCAATTCCTCCAATGCTTCTGTCGTGGCTTGGAATTGAAGTTGCAATCGATGTTTGTCCTCCTTCTCCTCTTGTAGAAGCATGTTCAACTCAACGTTATCTGTTGCTTGTTTCTCATAAGCTTCATACAGCATGTCTTCTTTCTTAGACACTCTGAGCATGGTCTCATACATGCATTTGACATCTTCCATTACTCAACTCAGCGAACGTTCAAGGGTTCACACCTACAATCCAAGTCAGCAAGAACATCGCTCTAATACCACTTGATCCGTAGTAAATTTTTGATACCCTTTAAACCAATACCTTTCACTTCGGCTGATGGGTTAGAATTGCATCATAGCATTAATGAACATAAAATAACATATATGCATGTTGTAAAGAAGAGGAACATAACCAGCATTAGCATCATAAGAGATTGATAATGGAGTTCATCCAAGAGGAACTACGTCTCCAGGCCACGGTGTCAAGATGGTGTATGCTGCTGCATTAAGTGATGTGTATAGTGATGATGTACATGGATGGTGTTTTCTCTATCATACAAGGACAACTCCCTCATGCAGGAGTGTTTGGACCTCTCCACTAGATGTTCCACTACAGGAACTCTCATTCACAAAAAGGACTCCTATCAATATGACAATAACTCACACATAATGACTATGAGTATCCCGCCACCATGACAACAAAGGGATCTCAATAAAACATACACGTGACAATGGCAACAAACGTATCTCAAACATAAAACAAATCCATGATAGAAATTACATCTCACATCAAGAACAAAGCAAGATCCCACATCAAACATCAAACAAGGATCTATAAAACACAATGCATCTCATAGAAAATATACAAATAAGTACATGAGCACACTGCATATACCTGACAATCTAGAATTATATGAAGAAAAGGATGATAAACTGTTGGATCTAGTTGTACCATCAATCTCACGGCATCAAATATCTTGAAAATGATTGCTCACACATTGAATGCCGACACCTGCAACTCCACTTTGAAAAGTGGCTGAAAAACATATGGCTCAGATGGAAAATATGGCTACACCATTGAACTCGTGTTACCAAGAGGTGTAGAATCGATTGTCAATTTGCTGAATTTTGACACTATCGAAATCTGGGCCTTAAGGAATCTTGTAAATTCCCCCTAGATTCCTCAAAGATGTTTCTCCTCAAGGAATCTGGAAATCTGCAACTCAAAACAGGAATCTAATCTCACCATTGAGATACTTGTGAAATTCAGAGAAGAATGAGTATAAGGTTGACCTCATTCTAACACCGGTGAATTTCAACCTCCAAGGAATCTAAAAGTTTCCCTCAAGATTCCTAAAGATTCTCCCTCACAGGGAATCTGCAAAACTGCTGCTCAAAAGGCGAATCTAGGCACACCATCACGCTCCCTGTGAAATTCAGGTTAAACTACATATAAAGTTTAATATATTCTGACACAGGGAAATTTTACCTCAAAAGATTCTCCAAGCAT
Source organism: Pinus albicaulis (assembly GCA_034641835.2). Taxonomy (NCBI): domain Eukaryota; kingdom Viridiplantae; phylum Streptophyta; class Pinopsida; order Pinales; family Pinaceae; genus Pinus; species Pinus albicaulis. The sequence goes on along the minus strand of CM076574.1, from coordinate 47,246,618 downwards.
CAAAAGGACATTCTCTGTCTCAAAAATCGTGCCACCACTCTGCCTCAAACTGTGTGCCCACACATGGCTACCTCTAGCCTAGGTGCACTATGCAAAAATTAGTTTATATAAAATTTCGTGGGGCGGAGTTTACAAGGGAGCCTATTGGTGTAGTGGAAAAATAGGAAAATGGTTAAGGGGAGGTCGGGGGATCAAATCTCGCATCCCCACAAAATCCGCAACACATATTTTAAGTTTGGTGCATTTTAAAATCCTAACAACAACTTTTAATGGGGGGTCGGACCCACATCGAGCAGCCTACCCGCAAACTCCATGGCATTCATATATGGTTATATATACAACATGTTACAACAGTTATGGTTTGGGTGGCGGGGTTGACCGCCGACCACCCCACCATATATATATTTATATGGTTATGTGGGTTGCGGTACCCATGAGGTCTAGTGAGGATCGTAGCCTACTGGCCCAATATTTTAATATTTTTTGTTATGTGATGTGCAATGGGGTGGCAAGGGTGGTGGCCCACCACCCCTATTTAAATATATTTTTTGATTTTTAATAAAATAAATAGACATTTTTAAAAAATCGGAAAATAGGCTTAGTGGGAAAATTATCTATCCACAATTTTGCCTAGAATCTGGCTGGATTTGGCTAGAATCTGATAGTTGGATTTTAGTGAAATTGCGCCTTCTTTAACCTGCCAAGTCACCCAGTCAACCCTAAACTTTGACTACTTCTAATTTTCTCATACAAGCTCAGTTTGATGAACTGTTTGCACTATTGTGACCAGGATGATGAGATCCATGCTCTAGTCCTAGTTTGGGAGCATTCTGGCCAATTTTATTTTTGAGATTTCACAAGCCCTCTTTATCCTGTGTGTGTCTCTAGAGCCACCTGGATCATAAGTTCCCCATGGACAGGTAAAGAAAAAATTATCATTATCTTTTGGAGCTACTTGGATCTTGTTATATCTGCTAAAACCATCCAAGAATGAAAAATAATTCTTACCTGCTAATGTATCAAGAACTTGATCTACAAAAAAGGAAGTTGAAAATGATATTTTAAGGTAGCTTTATTCAATTCCCTATAATCAATTCATACTCTCCATTTTCCATTATTTTTCAGAACAATTGCAAATGGTGAGACCCATTGGATAATAGATGCAGGATAAATGAAATTGACATTTAACAATTTTTGTAGTTCTTCCTTAACAATTTCCCTTAAGTTTGGATTCATTCTGCTTTGGGGTTGTCTAATTGGTATGTCATTTTTTTCAATATAGATATGATACATACAAGTATTGGGATCAATTCCTTTCATATCACTGTATTCCCATGCATAAGCAAAGGAATGTTCTTGTAGCACCTTTATTAATTCTCTCTTTTGAGATTCTTCCAAATTATTATTAATATTCAAAGTTTTCCCTAGAAAAATTTCTATTAAAGAATTGCCAAATTTCTCCATGGAATGTAAAGACATTTGACGAGATGATAGATATTCGCTGTTACATTGTTCTTGGAAATTTTGACCATATTCAAAACATGAGGAAGACTCATTATTTTTTATTAGATTTTAAATTTGATCCTCTTCATCTATTTGTGAAGTAGCAAAAAGTAGTCGTATATCAATATCATCATCTATCCATTCTTTACTTTCTACTTCTATCATTGTTTTTGCTGGAGGATATAATGTGAATTTATTTGTTGAAATTCCATCAAAGATAAACATATCAACAAATCTACAACTTATAAAAGCATCAGTTGTAGCTAACCATGGTCTACCTAGGATCAATGTATGTCCTCCTATTATTATTGGGTGTTAAAATCATAAAATCAACAAGATATTCCCAAGAATATAAGGATACAAACACATATTCTAACACACCATCGGGTTTTATAACATATATGTATTCTAGTTGTAATAATGTAGGCGTATATTGAAAATTAGGAAGTTTCAATTGATCCATAGTTTCTTTACTCAATATTTATGGCTTCTCCTAAATCAATCAATGTGTTTGGTATCTCGACACCATTAATGTATGTTTTCACAATGGGACTTCATGGATATAGATATTTATGAATTGTTGTTTTTCCCATCATGCTATCTATAATTTTTCCAACTAGTTGAATTATTTTAACTTCTTTCCTTTTTCTTCCGAGTTTTTTGATACTTAACTCCCTAATTGTCTTTGAAAATATTGGAATTTATTTAATAGCTCGCAACAAAGGATATTTACATAAAAATTCTTTATTTCATCCATTATATCATAATCAGGAAATATAATTCATTTCTCTATCCCTTCATCAATTTTCAATCTTTCAGGAAAAGTTGGGTTTTGCACAGAAACTGAAGGTTACTCTATAATAGGAGTTTATTTTATTGGAGTATCATTGGTATGTACAAGGGTGTTTTTTTTAGGACTCTTGTTTTGAAGAAGATATATTTCTTATTCAGAATGGTCATCCTTCTTAGATTCCTGAATAACAATAGATGGTGACTTATTTTCAAAAATGTTACGAGATATAAGTTGAATTGTTTGGATCTAATAAAGTTATCATATAAGTTTGGAAATTTTTCCCTTCTACGTTGTAAATAGGTTGGGAGATTTTATTGTTTGGATTTGGAAGTGGTTGAGAAAACTGTTGGTTTGGTCTTTGTGGAAATGGTAATGAAAGTTGTGGGTTTGGATTTTGAGGTTGAGAGGGTTGAACAAGCTGAGGGAAATATTATGGTGGAAAATTAGGGTAAGGTTGAGGCTATTGGGGATATTGAGGGTATTTTCCATAAGGATTTTTCCATCCTTGTGCCCAAGGTTGAGGCCAAGGTTTCCAAGGCATAGATGCAGTCTAATTTTTTTGTGATGGTTGTGCATATGTTTGGGTGTTGAAACCTTGAGTTTGTGGATTTTGCCATGGTATTTTAGCATTAAAAAAAAAGAGGATCTAGTTGATTTGGTAGTACTTCCTATTGATAGGCAACTTTTATACCTGGTATTGAAGGAAACTCTTTTGTATCATGATTTTATGCACATATAACACAAGCTTCTACACTTTTTAAGTCAAGAGAACATTCTCTCAAGGCACCCTTCTTTCTACATTTTGGTAAAAAGATAGACAAAGACAAATTTTCTTATTTTTCTTGTTTTGTATTTTAAGGGTGTCTATTTGTTCACTAAGACTTCCTAAAATATATGTATTGAAATTATCAATCAAATTTCCTATTTGAACCCTGCTTACTATCTTGGCTGCAGATTTATTAATCCTAGAAATAACATGATCTCTTGGAATTTTTCCAGTTCTTGACTTTCCTCTTCAAATTCATATGCATAACGCACAAATATATGGCAATGATAACTGAGAAATGTACCCTTTACCCATTATATTGAGAATATCTCTCCATTCATCCCTGATGGATTTTAGTAAGAGGTATTTCAAATTTTCATCATCTAGATTTCCCATTTTAGCTATTTTAATATTGCAGCTAGACCTTTCAATCAAATCCCCAAGATTTTCATCTTATTTCTGCATCATCTTAAATACTTCATCTTTAAGGTTATGGGGCGTAAAATAGTCCTTATATTTTTCTAAGAATTCATTTTTCATTTTTCCCATGTTCTGATAGAGTGTGTTTCTAATCCCATAAGCCATTTTAATGTTGCATCTTTAAGAGTGGCTGGAAACAATTTCAACTTTTGAGTATCGAGAAAATAGTCATAGGATCTACATAATACTTCGAACTCAAAGAGAAATGTTTCAGGATCCTCATTTCTTAATCCATGGAAATTAGGGAGGATAAAGGGTGATATATTTTTTATTGTAGCTGTGGTATCTTTATCGAGGATGGGAAATCCAAAATTTTATGGATCTCCTCTTCCTCCTCCTCTTCTTCTACCTCCACCTCTTCCACCGCAAATCCTAGGTTGTTCACCATTCACATTGTGTACTTATCCTTCCCTTTCTTCCGCAATTATAGATTCGTAAGAACTAATTTAAGGTTCCAAAATTATATTTTCTAGTTCCTCTTATAATTCCTATGGTTCTTCTATCAGTGGAATATTAAATTATGTTTCTTCTTCTTCTTCTTCTTCACTAGGGATTTCTAGTTCTTGTCCTAGAATTTTTTTCTCCAGGTGAAGATAGAAAAATTACTCCTTTTTTTGGGGATGTAGGATCGTCTTCTTATATTATGGCTTCAGTTGATGAAATTGGTGAATCTCTAGGTTGGATTTCAGATCTAAACACCCCAGGAAGTTTGTGTCTACTTACAATGGATGGAATGTGAGTTTGGGTCGATGGTGTAGCACTACGAGGTCATGGTGGGGTGAGTGGTGATATTGGAATCAAACTTCTACCTTTACCTATAAATGTATCTCTAGAATATCTTTCCCTATGCATTTAATTTTTGTTTATATATATATATATATATATATATATAATGAAAGGAAAAAGAAAAAAACTCCTATATACACTTCCCCAGCAACGGTGCCAAAATGTTTCATAATTTAATTGATGTTAAATTACTTACAATTAATTATCAACTAAGGCTATTAAACTAATGAAATGTATGTGCACTGTATGTGCTACGTGTAATTTTAAATTACACAATTTATAAGTTAAATTGGGTTATCAAAATGCACATGTTCTCTTTAAAGCTATGTAAGTAAATTAATCACTCATAAAAAATGAAATTAACTCGAAGAATAATGATCATGCTTGTCAAACCAGGAGGTAACTCCACAAATCAGAATGTGTATTAGATGAAGAATGTACATGTATTTATACATGGAGGTGAGGCTATTGGGATTCATCTCCCAATGACTCTTGGCTTTCCTTATTTCCTAATATTATTTATTATACAATATTACATATCCACACTCAACCCATAGGATTAGGTGTTAACATTTCCCCCTTTAATCCGAAGGGATGTTGGTGAGCCCTAGCATCGATATGAACTTTTCAAACTTTTCTCTTCCAAGTGCTTTGGTGAAGATATCGGCAGTTTTGCTCATTTGTGGAACAATGATGTAGATGGATGGTTTTGGCTCTCGAACATGATGTCGAATTAGATGGTATTTTGTATTGATGTGCTTTGTTCGATCATGGAACTTTGGGTTCTTGGCCAACTTTATTGCAGAAGTGTTGTCGATCATGAGTGGTGTGGAATACATTTGTTTCATCGCAAATATTCCAGGATTTTCCGAGCCACACAATTTCCTTTGTTGCTTTCAGCTGTCTGCCACATATTCTGCCTCGGTCGTGGAATCTGCCGGGACCGACCGTTTGCATGATCTCCATGAGACAGCCTCCCGATCCAAGACTCATGGTGTAACTCGTGGTAGACACCCCTCGTTTCTTTGTCACCATCAAAGTACGAATCGAGTATCCGTTCAAGTCGAAGTCGCCTACCTATGTATATTTGAGTCCAATGTCTTGAGTCCTTCAAGTACCTTAACACTCTTTTTGCAGCAGTACCAATGTCCTTCACAAAGTTTTTGCATGAACCTTGAGAGGATTCCAATAGAGAATGAAATGTCAGGTCCGGTGGTGGTCGGGTAGATAAGACTTCCTATAAGTCGTCTATACTTAGTTGCATCCTCGAATTCCTTCCCTTCAATAGATTTGAGCTTCAAGTTTTGTTCCATTGGAGTGGTTAAGGGATTACATTCATCCATGCCAAACTTGTTCAAGAGATCTCTAATGTACTTCTTTTTGAGAAAGAAATATAAATTTAGGATGTTGAATTACTTCAATACCCAAATAGTAATGAACATGACCCAAATCATTCATTTTCAAAACCTTTCTTCAATTCTTTCTTCATGGATGCAATATAGCTCTCATTTTTCCCCTGTTATCAAAAGATCATCTACATACACCACAAGATATACAACTGTTTTTCCAACTTTCTTAAAAAAACAAAGTTGCATCATCAAGATCAAAATGTTTGAAGTCAAGTTTTAGAAGATGCTCGAGTTAATTTCTCATACCAGGGCTCGTGGTGCTTGCTTGAGGCCATACAAGGATTTTATAAGCTTGCAAATTTTGTGTTCTTGACCCTTTACCACAAATCCTACGGTTGGGACATATAAACTTTCTCCTTTAGATCTCCATTCAAAAAGGTGGTTTTTACATCCATCCTGATGGACTTTCCATCCATTCTCGAGTCGCTAGGGCAAAGAGAGTCCGGATGGTGGTCCATTTTGTTGTGGGAGCAAAAGTTTCTTCATAATCAATTCCTTCTTTTTGTGCAAAACCTTTTGCCACAAGCCGGCCTTGTGCTTTTCAAGTGAGCCATCTACTTTATACTTGTTCTTGTAGACCCACTTACGACCAATTGTTTTTGTTCCCAAAGGCGGATCAACCGACTTCCAAGTGCCATTCTTTATCAAGGCATCATACTCCTTTTGCATCGCTTCTTTCCATTCATCATGAGAAGCGACTTCTTTGAAGGAAGTTGGTTCATGATCTCGAGACAAACTCAATTCACGGTTATAAGAAATATCCATATCAACAGGGAGAATCAAAATTATCTACATCACCTTCTATTTGTTTAGTGGAACTTCTTGTTCCTGTTTTTCCAACCTCATCAGGGATGAACATTCTCCGGTGTCTTTGTCGACCATTTGGGAGGACCTTTTCCCGAGATGGCCCAAGATCGCTCATTTGACCGAGTTGGGATTGATTCAAGATTCAATCTCCCAATTCTGTCAATCACATCATTCAATGTGTCATTCGTGGTTGTTTCTTCATGTGGGGGAGAGAGTGCTTCGGGACATGATTCCACAGTTTGATTCAATATCGGAATCCCCCTTCAAGATGTGGAATCGATTATCAAATTCTTGGAAAGACTTTGCATGTGTGAATCTATCCGAGCGATCAAGTTGCCGCTCAACAACCTTGTCACTCTTGGAATATTCAAGGAATATGACATCTCTTGCTATTACAAACTTTTTATTTGCTTCATCATAGAGACAATATCCTTTTGGAGGTATTGGAGTACCCCAAGAAGATACATTTTCGACTTCTAGCACCAAGTTTTTTTCCTTTGACCCTTGGGTATCAAGGCATAACAGGTGGACCCAAAGACCTTGAAATGCTTTACCGAAGGAATGTGGCCATGCCACATTTCAAAAGGAGTTTTGTTTCTAATCGAACTTGAAGGACACCTATTCTTTATGTAAACAGCACATAGAACCGCATCAGCCCAAAACAGCAATTTTAGATTCTTGAAAAATAACATGGAGCGAACCATATTTAAAATAGTTTTGTTCATTCTTTCAGCTACACCGTTCTGTTGGGGATTATATGGCACAATTGTTTGATGTTTTATTCCATGTTGACGAAGATAATTTTCAAATTCTTTTGAAGTGTATTCTTTTCCATTATCAGTACGTAGAGAGCCAATATGAGTTTGTGCATCATTTTCAATCCATGCATGAAAATTATTGAATGTTTGAAAAGCATCGGACTTGTTCTTCAATAAGTAAATCCAACACATTACGGTGTAGTCATCAATAAATTTCATCATGTATTTATTTCCATTTCGTGAGCTAACAGTGCATAGGCCACATAAATCCGAATGAACAAGCTCAAGTTTTCTATGTGCTCGAGTGTGAATCATGAAATGATACATGTTTTTGCTATGCTTTCCTAGAATACAAGCATCACATTCCTTAGGTTTTATAGGAATTTTAGGCAATCCATTAACACCATTTTTCTTCAACAAACGAAGGCTTTCATAGTTTAAGTGTCCAAATCTAGCATGCCATAAAAGACTTGATGGGAATGTACCTTCATCATGATGTGAAGTGCATGCAAAGTTTTGAGCATGAGCAGATGAACCTTTCGACCTTCAAGAGTCTCCCTTCTTCTATTCCCTCCATGACAAGTGAGTGATCTCGATTCTTTCTCGACCTCTCGCCTTGCCATCAAACAAGTGAATGGAGTGTCCTTGCCGGCGGATTTGGACCAAGGGACAGCAAGTTCCTCCTCAACTCGTGGAGGTATAGAACCTCATTTGAGAATATGATCCGGAAGACCAGGCAAATTAAGCTCCGAATGTGCTAAGCCCCTGATGGCTTGAGTTTGGATTTATCCGTGAAATATACTTGTCTCCATCAACTTTGTCAATAAATTCTTCAAAAAAATCTTTTTCTAAATGTCATGTGACATGTTGCTCCCGAATCTAGCAACTAATCATCTCTCCATGAAGTAAATGAAACATCAAACAAGTCTTCGGTTACTCCATTGTTACAATGTGCTAGAACAAAATGAGCGGATTCGAGTGCTTTACCTTTGTCTTGATTTCTTTGTTGCTTAGTTTTCTCCCAAGGTGTTCTGCATTTGGATGCATCATGTCCATCTTTATTGCAACGTGTACAATGAAGATTGGATTTGTCGATTGTCTCGCCCCTTTACGTGAAGTTTCTTCTTCCTCTTCCTCTTCTTCGCCACCTCTTCCTCTAGATGAATCCGGAGCATGACTCTTTTCTCTCTGTGCCAAGTATGCAACCTCTTCGGAAGACGAAGGGGCTTTGTCATCTTCCCGAAAGCTTTCTCTTTCGCAAACTTTTTTCTCAAGTGTATCAAAGGTGATATGCTCAAGGTTTCCACTTGCTTGCAATGATTCAAGATAATGTGAGTAAGTCGGATATAATGCCTTAACATATGCTATGAGAGATATGTCCATTTTTACACCGGTTGCTTTCAATGTCATGCATTATAGATCTTACTTCGAAGCTAAAGCAAGGGGATCATCATTATTCATTTCAAAGACCGAACAAATTAATCATCAATCGAACATTTTCTAATCTCGAATGTGAGTCATAGAGTTCTTTTAGCTTTCTCAAGGCTTCATAGGCATTTGAGAATGATGAAATATGGCGACTCACCTCTTCATTTACTGAAGGCTGCAATCAAGGCATAGGCCTTGCGGTTCTTGTTTTTCCCAAATGGCGAACTCCTTGTCCGAAGTGGGCTTTGTCGGTGCATTTCCTTATTTTCCTTCACGATTCCTTTCCACAACTCATTAGAATGAGAGTGTGCTTGATTTTTGAGGGACCATTCAAGATAGTTCTCTTTCTTGGAGAGAACCACCCCTACAATAGATATGAGAGAGTGCATTCTTCGAGAGGAAAAAATAATTACTTCTTCGGAAAAAAATTCTTTTGAAGAGGAAAAAATTTTTGCTAGAAAATCTTCAATTCGGGAAATTTACTCAATTAAAGGGGAAAAAAAACTCTTTGCTAAAAAACACCGAATTCTGCACCAAAAATTTTTTTTTATTTTTTTTTGTTTGGAGAAATTTTTTTTTGTATGGGTACTATATTATATGGTTGGGTAGGAGATGGAGTATAATATGGTGGGGAAGCGGTATAATATATGGTGGGGTGGGGCGATATTAAATAGGAGAGACGAAGCGCTATAAGGAGAGGACGATGGGCGGTATTATATATGGTAATGTATTAATAATGGTGGGCGATATTGTGAATTGAATATAGTGGGGAGGGGGCGGTATAAAATAAAAACGATTTGAACGAAATATGGAGTGAATGACAGAGGACGAGAGAGTAATATGGAGTGAATGACAGAGTATATGAAGGGGAGCAGAGCCACGAGCCACAAGGAGGGTCGACAGTGCTTGTTATAGCCAAAGGTCGAGGGATAAATGCGTTACGGTTTGGGTAGGGCAGCCAAAGGTCGAGGGAGAAATGCGTTGCAATGCGTTACGAGAGCAATGCATTATAGTTTGTGTACGTCTGTAGAGAGGACGTAATGGATTTGAATGATAGCATATGACGAAGAAGTTTGTCTTTATAATCCATACAGCAGTATAAAGCCGGGGCTATTTTTTGTGCGAGCGTATAACGTGACAAGTGTATAAAGGATGTGGGATGTAGGAGCGTATGTTAACACAGCAGTATAAGTGGAGTGACAGCATATTACAGTTGGTCATAGTGTGTCGACGTTGGGGATAACGCAGTGGGGGTGGGGAGTTTGAGTGGTGGGAGGAAGAGGGTTTGTGGTGAGAGCGAGAGGGAGCTCGGGTAGACGGGTGGTAGGGGGTGTGCGCGGGCGTGGAGAAATGGGGTAGGAGATGTGAATGCGGATGCATAGGTGTTGGGGAAGAGGGGGGCCGTAAGGCTAGGAAGCTGGAAAAAAGGGGAGGCCGAGAGGCCGTTTAAAAACCGGAATGGCGAGATGTAGGTGCTGAGGTTGCGGGAAGCTGCAGAAAGTGCAGGGGGCTACAAAATAATCGGATATTGTAGGAGCCGAACCTCGCGAAGTCGAGAGAATATAGAATTTGCGTAGATAGAAAAAAATGCAGAAATTTCGATGATAGAAATTTAATGGAGGAGCAAAAACTAGCATAAAAACTGGCCCGAGGCAAAGGAATGAGGGAGTTACACCATAGGAAAAAAATGCCAATAGTGGGACTAGCTCGATACCATGTCAAACCAAGAGGTAACTCCGCAAATCAGAATGTGTATTAGATGAATAATGTACATGTATTTATACATGGAGGTGAGGCTATTGGGATTCATCTCCCAATGACTCTTGGCCTTCCTTATTTCCTAATATTATTTATTATACAATATTACATATCCACACCCAACCCATAGGATTAGGTGTTAACAATGCTCTTCTTGAAAGAAACTTCACAATTGCCTCCTAAGATCATACTCACACTTTGTTTGAAATAAGATCACTCACTTGCTTTTTTTTAAAAAATCACTATTGCTTATAAAATCACACACTAGCATAAATGGAAATCACACTTTCTCAAATGGAAATCACTCTTGCTTATAAAATCTCACACTTGCTTAAATGTAAATCACACACTTGAGTAAATGAAAATCACACTTCACACTTTTAAATTAATCGCTTCAAAAAAAGGAAGATTAACTATGCAAAGAAAATCCTATCTATATCATTACAGTGTTAAACTATATATATGTCCATGTGCATCTGAAATATATGAACAATAAAAAATGATTGGAAAAATTATTAAAACTCGGATATAAAAGAAACTCAATACGTAAGTACTCAAGTCGAAATGACAAGAATCTACAGGAGATATGAACCGAAATACTAACTTGTAATAAATGAAAAACCTTATTGTCTCAAGGGGGCCCTCCATGAGAAGCGGGTAACTCTATTATACTTTCAACCATGCACTTAACTATGCATTTGAATAATCAATGAGAAAATGAAATTGCACTTATATAAAATAGAGTATTGTTAACATATAAATCTAGTCTCTATTCATCCCCTCGCCGAGAGGCATATGTATAAAGCCCTTGTGCATTCAATTGTTCATAGCTATACTCCTAATACCTATCATCATAAACTAATATTAACTCTTAAGATAACATTACACGATTCTCTCATGATTTTTTTTCATCACGACAAATCATGAGGCATAAAATTCTTTTCTCACCGACTCGAGTCGCCAACTAAAGAGGTTGACTTCACCTTTGACCACTTTAATAGGATTTTTTTCATCAATACGGCACATGAGAGTAGGAGGAAATTGTTGTGTTCATAAATTTCCACCTACACATTTGTTTCTTTTCGATTTGGCACCTCGGGAAACCTATCAAACCATGAACCTAGATGCAAAATCATGTGTTAGTTGTTAAATCATCAGCAATTCGGTAGCTTAAAGTAAATATTAAACTAAATAATAAAGAAAATTATAATTTTATGAAATAAGAGACAAGTGTATACCTTCCATATCATAAGTTTTGTAATTTTTATTCCCAATGTGACATTATGAAGATCAAGAAGAAGGACATGGAGTGAAAAAAGGTGTCAAAAAGAAGAAATTGTGGGGTTCAACAGAAGCACATCATCCGAAAAGGTTGGAATTAGGGTATTGGTATTGGTTTATAGGTATTGGAATTAATCAATTGAAGAATCTATAAGAATAGAAGAGATTTGAAAGTTTTTCCTCTCAAGTGGAGAGGTTTTCGGCCTTGGGCTTGCAACCTATATTTTGTGTTCTTTTTTCTTCTTGTTTTGGTAGATGTTTGATGATCATAAATAAACATAATAATAATAAAATAATCTAATAAGTAATAAAAATTAAAAGGACATCACAAGAAGTTGTCAACAAAAGAGAAATCAATCTAATGATTTACCTATAGATTTCTCAACATGGTATCGAGCTAAGGTTGGCTAAGGGGATCATGAAGAACTCTACTACATCGAAGAAGTTTCTAAAGAAGTGTTCAAAGGTAGCTATTCATCTCAAGAAGAGTATCAAAGAAGTATGGAATCACCTATTTACTACAAAGAAAGAAGTGAACAAGACAAAGGAGGAAGGACTCTTCTCGGCACTCAACGACACATTTCAAGACAAGAACATTTGGGTGATTGATAGTGGAGCATGAAGGCACATGAAAGTTCATCAAAAGAAACTAAATTTTTTTTCAAAAGGGAATTATTCTTACTCCGCAAAGCTTGGTGATAATAAGAACTATCATGTGAGAGGAATTGGATCAACCTCGATCAAGCCGAAGAATGGAGGCAATATTCATCTCAACAACATGTTATTTGTTCTAGGTTTTCTTAAGAACTTACTTTCCATTTAAATTATATAATATAAAGGTGATAGAGTGGCTTTCATTGATGGAAAATTTGTATTATGTGGTAAAAAAATCAAGCATAGAAAATTCATAGAGTGATTACGATTCATGAAGTAATACTTTACATGTTTCTTTATCCCCTTACTCAATATTTAGTTCACATTGAAATCATCCCATGTGAAATTTGACATAGAATATTTAGTCATATCCATTTCAAAATTATTCCAACCCTAAATTCAATAGTGGATGGAATCCCACAGAACTAAAAATAATATCACAAAGGAGTATGCAAGGGTTGTGCATTAGGTAATATTACCAAGAGACCATTTGGAATTAGTTCTTCAAGGTCAAAAATAAATCTTGGATATTCTTCGTTCTGATATTTATGGTCATATGACTCATAAATCACTTGGAGTTCATATATATTATGTCACATTTATATATTATCATTCACGGAAAACTTGGGTTTACTTAATGAAATCCAAGGATGAAGTATTTACCAAATTTCAAGAATTTAAAACTGAAATAGAGAACCTTACGAGAAAAAAATAATAAAGATATTGAGATATGATAATGGAGGAGAATACACATCCAAGGAAATCATATCTCTCTGTAAGGAGTCTAGGAGTAAGAGGGAGATCATAGTCCCATATAATCCCGAAAAAATGGAGTTGAAGAATGAAAGAATAGGTTCATTGAAGAAAGTGTAAAAGAAATGTTACATGATCAAGATTTACCAAAATTCCTATGTGGTGAAGCTACAAAGACATTTGTATACATACAAAATCAAATTCCCCATAGGTCACTAGATAAAAAATACTCTCGAAGAAGTATTCACTAGGAAGAAACCAACCATGGATCATCTCTAAATTTTTTTGGTTGCCCTATCTATATTCATATACCTAAGGAAAAATGAAAGAATTTGGATCCATATGGTATGAAGGGAACATTTGTAGGCTACAACAACTCTACTAAGGCCTATAGGATCTACATAAAGTGAAAGAAAACTAAATATAAGTTTGTCGATATGTGATATTTGACGAAAGTATTGCATTCAAGAAATCAAAGGATCTTTCTATGGACTATGATGATGAATAAATTATGGTATTCAAAGAAAAATTTTCTAGGGAAGAAGATGAACCAAACCATGAAGATTAATGTCCATGTGAACCTATGCAACTCTGTGGTAATTATTGGAAATATAGAAATACCTAATCTGAGTTGAAGTCTACACTTCTATATGCGAAGGTCATGGAGCAGACTCAAGGTACATTCGGGGAAGCAAGAAGCCCAAATGATATTACTGGCTATGAAACCTACATGAAAAAAACTAATAGAAGAAGATCCATACACTTTTGAAGAAGTTTCCAATCACACAAAATGGAAGGATGCCATGAATGAAGAATATCAATCTATAATAAAGAATGGATTTTGGTAGATTGTCACCGAGGCTCCGAAGACAAATATGTGGTAAATTCCAAATGGATCAACAAGATCAAACATGCAACAAATGGAAGTATTTATAAATATAATTCAAGATTCGTGGCTAGGGGATTATCTCAAAAATAAGGGAGTGAATATGAAGATACATTTTCTCCAACAACAAGGTATAAAACCATTCATTCATTGGTCTCTTTGGCAACATTGATGGGATGGAACATCCACCAAATGGATGTGAAGACTACAATCCCTGAATGACACAATTGATGAGGAAGTCTATAGAGGGAATCCTTGGGATTTGAAGTTAAGTATAGAAAGGAATATGTTTACGGATCAAAGAAGAAATTATATGGCCTCAAGCAAGCACCAAGGACATGGTATGTTAGAATGGATGCATACCTACAAAGATTAGGCTTCACAAAGAGTTATGTTGATCCAAACCTTTATATCAAAGTTGTGAAGGGAGAGTCGATAATCATTCTTATGTATGTGGATGATATTATCTTGACAAGTGTGGAAGGTTGAATTGAAGAATGTAAGAATAAAATAGCAACATAATTTGACATGAATAATCTAGGGATGATGCACTACTATTTGGGACTGAAAGTGTGGAAAGGAATTGATGAAATATATCTAGGTCAAGGAAAGTATGTGATCAAGATGTTGAATAGGTTTGAAATGATGGATTGCAAACCAATGCCAACTCAATGATCACAAACTTGAAAAAGACTAAGGAGCTCCGAATCAAGCCATGTGGATCCTTCTATGTATAGATAATTGATTGGCTCACTAATGTACTTGGTGAATACTCGACACATGCATATGTTTTTTCGAGTAAAGCGTTCTCATTCAATTCCAAATGGAGCCGAAGAATGATAATTGGATAGCAGCAGAAACATATACTTGATATATATATATATATATATAAGGAAAAATGCACTACCTGCATAAAATATGATAGGAGGAATGATGTCCACTTGATTGGATATACAAATTCCAACTAGGGAGGCAATGAGCAGGGGATGGAAGGATCACTACGGTAGGATTTTTTATTATGGGATCCTCCATGATCTCATGGATGAGAATAAAAAAATATGTTATTTCTTTGAGTAGTCCTGAGGTTGAGTATATTGTAGCCCGTGAAGTGAGTAGAGAATTTTTTCTCAGGTTAAGGAAGATGTTATCTCGACCTATTTTAAGGACCAATGAACCTCAGTGATACATTGTGATAACGCTAGTTGTATACGATTAATGAAGACCCAATGTTTCAGTGGAAATTAAAAGCATATCAAGAACAAGTATTACTATATTTGGAAGCTAGTACAATATTGTGTGTTGTATCTACAATATTTGTCCACCTGATGAGAATTTAGTTTACCTATTGACAAAATATCTTCATAATAAGAATCTTGTGTATTTGAGAGACAAGCTTTTTTATGGTTGATATATCCTCCCTAGTTGAGAGGTAGAGATAGGCACATCATTATTGTCTTCACTTGGAAATACATAATGGAGGATTGGGTAAGCATATGGCATCCGATACTATTTGAGAATAAGGTAGGGGAATCCAAGATAAGAGTATTTGAGGATTGATATTGTCCGAGGAATAGATATCCAAGATAAGAATAGTCCAAGGAAGGACATAATTTGTAGAACACTCGGATGGGGTATGTACCTTGGGGGACAATAATGATGGTTTCTATAAATCATTGGTCTCACCCGACATTGTGCTATGATCTTTTGGAGAGATATCGTTGTTATTTAAGGCCTTGGTATATGACAATGTTGGTTGATATGATGTTATATAGATGGGTCACCATTCAACCGTTGTTATGAGATATCTTCATATTGATAATGTCCATGTACCATTTATGAATACCTCCCTAGTTAAGAGAGAGTGATTAAAATGTGTAACTAGGTTTGGTCTTCATAAATATGAAATGTACTTTTGATTCTTGTAAATTTTAAAATGAGATTAAATTATTATTATTAATATTATTGTAGCATGGGTTTCATGCTCAAGGTATTTTTATTTTATAGTTCAAGCACCCATTGAGTGCTTTTAGGGTTTTTCCTAGGTCAATAAGTCAAAAGAGCCATTGTCGTAAGTTGAAGACCCAATCGGTGCACATTGTAAATTGTAAAGAAAATTATTTTTTTTCCTTAAAAATGTAAAAATAACCTTCAATACCAAGTCATCTTGGCGGTTGGAAAGTCGACCTAATTTGAGGAAACCTATATAAAGGAGGAAAATCGACTCTCCTTGGAACACATTCATCACTCACTCATTTAAGAGAAGGAGGAAGAAGAATAAGGCAATGAATAAGGAAGAGGATGAAGGAGACTTTTTTGGGTTATTTATCTCTCACACATGTGAACGAAGGCTAGGGTTTCTAGAACTGATCTAGGGTTTTCTTCGAAAGGTTCAATCATGAAGAAGGAAAGGAAAGAGGGTCAAGTGAAGGATAAAATAAGCCATCCTCGATATCCAGGAAAGAGAAATCCAAGAAAAGGTCTGAGGAAGCCTTGGGGGGCTAGAAGAAGCTCAAACGTGTGGCAACAACAATCTGCCACGAGGGCCAAAAATTTCGACTTGCGAGCTGAGGCCGAAATTCTACAACTAAGAGTCAAAGTTGTGCTACTCTTGGAAGAGATTTGAGTGGGTTTGAATTGGACAAAGGAATCACATCATCCGGAAAGGTTGGAATTGGTCTTGGATGGTATTTCTCTCGGTTTAGAGGTCTTGGAATTCATAAATTGAAGAATCTATAAGAAGATATGAGATTTTTGGGTTTTCCTCTCAAGTGGAGAGATTTTGGTCCCTAGCCTTGAAACATATATTTTGTGCTCTTTTTTATTCTTGTTTTGGTAGTTGTTTGATGATATAAAAACAAAATAATAAGTAAATAAGCTAATAAGTAAGAAAAATTAAAACTACATCACAAGCAATTATCAACAAAAGAGAAATCACTCTAATCATTGCCCTATAGATTTTTTGAACATGCTTCCCTGCACTACACTACTTCCTACTTTGAAGATAGTCCATTACATAGTTCCTTTAACTAAGCGATTATCATAGAAAAAATTTTATCCAATCTATTATTTTATTGGTCAAGCACCCATTGAGTGCTTCTAGGGTTTTTTCCTAGGTCAATAAGTCAAAAGAGTCATTGTCATAAGTTGATGACCCCATTGGGCACATTTTAACTTGTAAAGAAAATTATTTTTTTTCCTTAAAAAATGTAAAAAATAACCTTCAAGACCAAGTCAACTTGGCTGAGTTGGAAATTTGGCCTAATTTGAGGAAACCTATATAAAGGAGGGAAAACTCAACTTCCTTGGAACACATTCGTCACTCACTCATTCAAGCGAAGTAGGAAGAAGAAGAAGGAAAATAATAAGGAAGAGGATGAAGGAGACTTTTTTTTTGGGTTATTTATCTCTCACACATGTGAATGAAGGCTAGGGTTTATATAAATAATCTAGGGTTTTCTTCGGAAGGTTCGATCTTGAAGAAGGAAAGGAAAGAAGGTCAATTGAAGGTTAAAATAAGCCATCCTCAATATCGAGAAGGAAGAGAATTCCAAGCGAAGGTCGCAGGGAAAACCTTGGGAGGCTAGAAGAATCTCATACCTATGGCAGCAAATAACTCGCACAAAGGCCAAAAATTTCATACTTGCAGTAGAGGCCGAAATTCTACAGCTCGGGGGCCAGAAGTTGTGCTACAAGAAGAGGTTTGACTTTGGGTTTGAATTGGAAAAAAGGGAATCACATCCTATGGAAACGTTGGAATTGGTCTTGGAGGGTATTGCTATTAGTTTAGAGGTCTTGGAATTCATCAATTGAAGAATATATAAGAAGATAAGAGATTTGTGGGTTTTCCTCTCAAGTGGAGAGGTTTTGGGCCTGGCTTGCAACATATATTTTGTGTTTTTTTTTCTTCTTTTTTTTGGTAGTTTTTTGATGATATAAAAACATAATAATAAGTAAATAATTTAATAAGTAAGAAAAGTAAAACTACATCACAAGCAATTATAGAAAAAAAGGTAAATCACTCTAATCATTTCCCTATAGATTTCTCAACATGCTTCCTGCACTATACTACTTCCTACTTTGAAGATAGTCCATCACACGGCTTTATTTAACTAACTTATTATCATAGAAAAAATGTTATCCAATCTATTATTTTTATAGGTAAATCACCCATTGAGTGCTTCTAGGGTTTTTCCTAGGTCAATAAGTAAAAGATTCATTGTCATAAGTTGAAGACCCCATCGAGCACATTGTAGCTTGTAAAGAAAATTGTTTTTTTCCTTAAAAATGTAAAAATAACCTTCAAGGCGAAGTCATCTTGGTAGGTGGAAATTCGGCCTAATTTTAGGAAACCTATATAAAAGAGGAAAATCTACCTCCTTGGAACACATTCATCACTCACTCATTCAAGCTAAGTAGGAAGAAGAATAAGGCAATGAATAAGGAAGATGATGAAGGAGACATTTTTGGGTTATTTATCTCACTCACATGTGAAGGAAAGGCTAGAGGTTTCTAGAACTAATATAGGCCTTTGTTCGGAAGGTTTGATCTTGAAGAAGGAAATGAAATAAGGCCAAGTTAAGGTTAAAATAAGCCAAACTCAATATCCATAAGGAAGATAAATCCAAGCGAAGATCTAAGGAAGCCTTGGGAGGCTAGAAGAAGCTCACACGTGTGGCAACAACAATCGCACGAAGGTCTGAAAATTTCGTAGTTGTAGTAGACGCCAAAATTCTAAAATTGGGGGTCGAAGTTTTGCTACTCGGAAGAGATTTGACTAGGTTTGAATTGGAAAAGGAATCACAACATCTAGAAAGGTTGAAATTGGTCTTGGAGGGTATTGGTCTTGGTTTAGAGGTCTTGAATTCATCAATTGAAGAATCTATAAGAAGATAAGATATATGTGGGCTTTCCTCTCAAGTGGAGAGGTTTTGGCCTTGGCTTACATCATATATTCTGTGTTCTTTTTTATTCTTGTTTTGTTAGTTGTTTGATGATATAAAAACATAATAATAAGTAAATAATCTAATAAGTAAGAAAAATTAAAAACTACATCACAACAATTATCAACAAAAAGAGAAATCACTCTACTCATTTCCCTATAGATTTCTCAACATGCTTCTCGCACTACACTACTTCCTACTTTGAAGATAGTCCATTACACAGTCCTTTAACTAATTGATTATCATAGAACAATTTTATCCAATCTATTGGTTATTCAACCTTGAATACAACTTGTTTTAACTTTCCAGTCAGCCTCTACCAAATCAACGCAATTCCATAGACCCAAATAATTATTCCTCTAGTTGTTATTCTCATCTTTCCAAAACAACCAACTCTCAAGGTCTTCAAATATAATTTCTTGTCATTCCTCTAACTACTTACTAGTGACTATCCTTATCCATCTCACTATCATATTGTTGCTTCATATTGATAGTGCTTAGGCACCAATCAAAATACCTTTAAATAGCTCCAATAGTTCTATCACAAGGTATTCCAAACACAACCCACTTGATAGTGAATTTCCATTGCTTCACTATCCTTAGGGTTTTAAAAATCAACCCACAAAATAGTGAATCAACTCTTGCACTCACTATACAAAGATTTTTTTCAAGTCTACTCTATGAATACTTTCGAATCTAATCCTCGCATCATTCAACCATGTTTAGATCTTCCTTGTTCATGTAAAACATATATAAAATCCTCACCAAAGGTCCCTCTTCATGCATAGTTTTTCACAAAAATATATGACCTTGTTTTGTAAGGACTACGAAGCAACTAGGCCTCCAAAATATGCCCTTCTTGCAACTTATAATTAAACAAAAGTTGTGTTTCCTTCTTGACGGTGAGAATCCTTCCTTTTTGCTTAGAACCAACTATCTAGACTTCAACCAAATGTACTTCCGATATATTCATTAGAAAACCTACTTGTTTCCCTTTTAACAACCACAAGATGTTCTCCAACAATCTATCCTACACTAAGACAACTCATGCTTTAGCAACAAATCAACTTGAAGACACTAAATACATACCTTTTTCTCAAATATGATTTGGTGCATATTGTTGTAGGGTTTGTGACCTAGTTAGGGATTCTAATGGTAATGTTATCCCTTCCTTTCTACCACCAAAAAAACTCTCTTTAATTGCGACCTTCCTCAATTATCAAGTTGCTCCCACACAATTCCTTCTAGGACTTGTTGGCCAGTAAAAAATCAATCTTGCGGATGACGATCCATCTCCCTAGTGTCGGAAGACAGGTCCCACAGCAACAAACGAACAACTCAAAGTTTATCTTTCTCTAAATATATTCGTTTTACAAGTAAATTCTATGAAGGTTTCAATCCTACCTTAGATCCAAATGATTATTTGTAACCGTAGTTCTTCTCGTCGCATCGGTAGTTCTTCCGTCGTAACAATAATCCTTCCATCGCAACAAGAGTTATTTCGTCGCAACAATAGTTCTTCCATCGAATAATAGTTCTTCCGTCACAACAAAGTGTCGTATTTCACTTCATAACAAGTGTCAACTTTAAAGACGCGCAATCACAAACAAGAAAAATATTAAATAGCACCCTGTATAACAAATAATTATAAAACATACCTATCATAGTGATCAAGGAATCTATGAAATAAACGATCAAATGAAAACTTATTGAAATAAACAATCGAACGACAATTCTTCGAGACTTGATTGTATTAATCTTAAAATAACGAGGCCTTAGCCTTGATGTTGAACTGGGAACCTTCTCGGGGTCCGAAAGCGAGTCTCCTCTACTTTGATAAGTCTTGCACTCTTCCTCGAGGAGCACATAGAGTATGTGATCTTTCCTCGGAAAAATCTCGATAGAAAGAAGTCTAAATCTCATCGACACTTCACCTCAATCACACACTAAAGGCTTGAACTCCCTTTGAGGCTACCCAAGGCCTCTTTTTATAGTGGAAAAGAGGAGGTTTCTTGTTCCAAATATGAAGGGATATAATCCTCCTTCAAAGGGATAAGCTCCTTACATCAGGGGGTTAGCTCCATCAAGTGAGGGATGCATGAACCTTCTCAAAGCGTATCCATTCCCGAAAATTCCCATCCAGAATCTTCTAGAATTCATCTGGAATTCATCTTTTATCTTTACTTTCTCGCCTTTTTATGTTTTACAGGGGTCTGCACCCATTACACAAAGAAAGTGCGTTATGGTTCCGCATGCAGGCTGAGATTTAGGTGCGGGACCGCAGGGAATGCATAGAGAAAGTGTGATACCAATTCTTAGGGGATTTTAGGGATTTTCTTCTGATTTTGAAGCTTGATATGAGGAGCTGGTATATTGGACTTGCAAAAGGAGGAAGTATGAGTAATAATAAGCTCATACAGTCAGCAGAATGTCAAGGTGACAGTTTTCAGTGTAACAAATTGCCCCCTAAAGTGCAAAGTCTGTAATAGATGAAGCTGTAGTCTGTCATATATGAAGAGTGCAGTACTTTATCATTTCAAAGATCATCCCGTGGACACCCCAGTCGGTACCTGTAAAAACATTCAATGCAAAATATATACATGTATATGTCATCACTGAGGTAGGCATTCCCATACTCAGATAAAAACTAACTATAAACTAACTGAAATCGTTCTGATACAGGAATGATTTTGAATACATCATAATACAGATATATGTAGACACAGTATGGACGCAGCCATCTGTTTATCAATAGTCTACTGTATAGATGACAACAAAATTCCTCGCAGCCTGGATGGTGGAAACTAGATCCAGGGTCTTGATTTCCGCATCTCGAACTAGTACGATTCTATCCATGTGAATGAATGTGTTGAAGTCAAACATGGTAGAAACCACTTGATTACCAGTCGATGATGTAAACTGTTAACAAGTGTGAGAGAAACCACCAGTAATGTCAATGGCTCTCAAAGTACTCAGTACAATCCATGAAATGTGAATGAATGAGCTGAAGTCGAACATGTCACGGAGTCATTCGATCGAAGGTCATTGCTATAACCTGTCGTCGAAAGCGAGAAACCTGCCATTGAGGCATGCAGATTTCAAGGTACTGACGATTTCTGGATCAACTTCCTAGATAATGTGTTGATGTCGATAGAAAGTGATCTGTCGTAGGCAAGCCCACAACACGAAATCATAGATCAAGTTTTGAAAATATATTGGCAAGGACTGACTCAGGGATGGTCAAAGATGGATGACAGATATTTTGCAGATGAATGGTTTTATTTGAACTATTCTCTTGGACACATAACGACACTGCAGATGGCTTGGTGACAATTGACCCAAAGCTAATACCCAGAAACCGGCTGAACATTTTCAATGTGGTTTGATTAACTGTTAGGCAAAGGATTTCCCAACCCAGGTGAATATAAGTGTCGTGTCCAAGAGTGGTCGACTGAGTTTTCGGACAATTTAAAATACAACAAACACACCCATTTTTCTCTCTTTTCCCCCACCATTTCTAGCAAGTACCTCTTTATTTTTGACAAGCTTGAGGAGGATAACATTTGCTTGATTATAAGCTCATCCTTCGGATGAGTCCAACTTAGTTTAAAATTCGAACCCTAAGAAGGAGTGGTTCGTTCCTGTTGAAAATTAAACAGGTCCTTACTGTTAAGTTTTAACGAGTCCAGTATAGGAGAAACTCGGTGTTTTTCAGTTTTAGGGAGTCAGAAGAAAAACTTAAGAAAACTCCGTGGGTGTACTTTTTCGTAAATTTAGTCTCTCGAGCTCGAAAAAGGATAAAATAATGCGGGAGAGAACTCTATTGACCGTATTTAGTCAACGTATACCTTTTTCGTAAATAGTCCATTTCAGTCCGTAAAAGGGGTAAACTTATACTGAAGGGACGACCGTTCATTTACTTTAACGAGTTCGAATAGTCAAGTACTCGGCAATATTTTCATATTTAGAGAGTCTGAAAAGGGCTTAAAAGAGAACTCCAAGGTTTCGCTTTTTCGTAAAATTTTTGAAAGAGTCCGAAAAAGTGATAAAAGTATGCTCTTTGTTGAAAAACGATCATTTCACCTGAAAAATCCTGTTTCTGCACAAAAACTCAAAACATTACACATACCTGTTTAAGATAAGTAAACATGCTTTCAAAAAATACCCTTTTAAAGTGAAAAATAAATAAATTAAAAATTCATTCATTCGAAAAAAATTATAAAAAGGACTTTTTCTATTTCATTTTTACCGTTCAGTTGCAGAGTGAAAAGTAAAAAGCTTTTGGTTAAAAAGTTCCCGTGAAGATTCTGGAAAATTCAACCGTTGGAATCGAAAATCGTCAGCCCCAGGTAATCCACGACCTCCTTATCTTGTTTTTCATCCATTTGAAATTCATTTTTAGGCTTTAGTTTGATTTTTTAGGGCAAAAAATGGTTCAAAAATGCGCCCGCGGGGTCCGCAGGTGGGACACAGGTTACCTGCGGACCCCGATTTTTTCTTAAAGGGAAAAAATCGAGGGTACCGCACCCGGCACACATCTCGCGTGCGGAGCTACGCTCTGTTTACAAAGAACGGGTGCGGTACCCGCGCGGTCAATTTTTAAGCACGGTTTTCTCATTTTTCTGCCAAAATTATTCAAATGAAATCATTCTAATTTGCCTTATTTTGTGTTGCAGGATTAACAAGATGCTTATTTGGCGAGAAAGAGAGCATGAGGAAGTGGATGAAGCTGCAATACTTCATTTTCCCACACAAAGGGAATTAAAAGCATGCTTCTTATACAAATTCTGGGCCATCTCTGGCATGAGGGCACAAGTGTAACTCTTAACATGGTTGGTAGATAGATGGCATGTGGAGGACCAGTGTTTCTTCATTGGTGGCAACCGGCTCGAAATTGAGCTGGAAGATATATATTTTTTGACTGGTTTGTCCAAGAGGGGCGAACATGTATCCTTGTTTGGGACTAGGCCAGGTGGCCAGACTGTCGCTAGTATTCAACTCGAATTTTGCAATGATCAGGCAAATCCTCGAGACAAACGGATTGACATAAAACATATCATCCGTCCTGAACTGAAAGTTATAGCATTTACTGTTACCAAACTGTGTGGGAGCGCCGCGCTTCATGTGGCTACTGGTTCCCAAATGCATGTTGCAGTGGACTGTTTTCGCGGCACCATCTTCAACTGGTGTGAAGCTGTGTTGGCCAATATAAAAGGCCAACTTACCAGAGAAAAAACCGGGAAACTGAAAAACTTTGGATACGGATCCATCGTCGTTTCTTTTGCTCTGGAGAGGATCCCTCAATTAGCTCCACAAAGTATTGCTGTTGATGCCGGTCGACCTCGAGAACCGAGAATGGTTCGCTGGTCCGCGCTGATGGCCCGTCATGCTGTTGAGGGCACTGAGATTGTACGATTCCCTGCTTCATATTTTCGTTGGCTGGATCGCCAAGTTTTCATGATAGAGGATTTTCCATATGCAGGGATAGATTTCCGCGGAGACGGAGAGATGTCTCTCCCTGCAGGGGAACAATGGGATGATTCAGGTAAAATCATTTTCAACGTTTGCTAAGTTCTAATTTTTTTTAGTTTTTTATCGTCTTAGAAAACTAATAACCAATTTTTTTTTTGAATACAGACGTGGGTCCACAACGACCAGCTCATCTCCAACCTTTCGAGAGGAGACAACCAGTTGCGCCCGCACCAGCCCCAGCAGGCCAATCAGTAGAGATTTTGACTGATTTGGAGCATCATCTAGAGCGCTTGACTCTAGATATACCAGAGACCAGCATAGATGACATCCCTCTCAGGATACAGAGATATGTGATTGGAGTCCCAGGACCTTTCAGGAGGTTCCTATGCAGGGTGGCCAGGGCAGTTGTTTCTTATCGAGATCATCATCAGTGATGGGATGATCGTGTAGACTCATTTTTGTACTTTTGTATTATCATTTTTGCCGATCATAAGGTGTTTCCAACCTATGATCGAAGACGATGTATATTTTTTGAACACACTCCTATGATATATATCACTATTTTGACGGCTATCTGTGTACATATGTGAAAGTTGTTTGTTTTACTGTTTTTAATTATTGCAAATGTCTATTTATCATACTAGAAGCAATTGAATCTACTAATGTATTTAAATGTCTTGGAATATGCTGATATTCAATGTAATCAAACTCACGTTCCAAGAGACGAACTCTCAAAAACAACCGTAATAACACCAGATTTATAATGGTATAAACCCTGTTAAGCTGTAATACAACAAGTTCAGAATCCAACCTTACAATCAAACTTCGAATTCCAAATGATATGGACTCAGATAATAACTCAATCACTGCACTATACTCGGCAATGTTATTTGTTGTTTGACCAAGGCTTACCCCATGCATGGATAATAACTCGTCAGAGGGTGAATAGATAACCCAAGCTGCGGAAGAAATGTTCCGTGTACTACGACAAGCACCATCAGCAAAACCAATGTAGGTTTGAAGAGACATCGACATCTGCAATATCAAGAGTAAAACTCAGATAAGCAGGAATAGTGACAAAAACACACTTCTAAACTAGGCACACCTTTCTAATCTAAAACACACCAACAGTAAAAAAATCTAAACTAACAAAAATCTCCACACCTCGTTTAAGCATAATATCGCTTTAGATAAAGCCCATTTCTGGGTTTATCCAAAGGGACACCGTCAAAATCTATCAACTCATAGGCCCCTTTTGCTAACTTTCGTTTCACAATGTAAGGACCATGCCACATAGGCACGAATTTCTCAGCTCCTAGTTTGTCGTTAGCTTGATCATAAAGTAAAACTAGGTCTCCTTCTGAAAAATTTCGAGGGGTCACATTTCTATCATACTGAGCTTTTATCCTTTTAACATGAGCCTCGTTTGCTATTGCAGCGTTTCGTCGATTCTCATCTAATTGGGCCAAGTACAAAAAACGTTTCTCCTCTTCAGAAGTAGCTGGAAGTAATTCTACGGCTAATTTTAGTGACGGTATTTCGCATTCAATCGGCAACACAGCTTCCAAACCGTAAACCAGTTGAAAAGGAGTGAAACCCGTTGATGTTTTGACTGAGGTTCGATATGCCCAAAGCGCTGAAAATAACATGGAATGCCAATTTGTCTTGTGAATACCAATGATTCGTTTAATCATGGTGACTAAAACTTTATTAATGGCTTCAACCAGACCATTTGCTTGTGGATAGTACGGAGTGGAACTATCGTGGCGTAGGCCAAGTTGTTCTGTCAGTTCAGTCTTTATGATATTCTGAAAATGACTTCCATGATCCGTAATAATAGCTTGAGGAACACCGAACCTAGCAATTATATGATCAATACAGACGTGGGTCCACAACGACCAGCTCATCTCCAACCTTTCGAGAGGAGACAACCAGTTGCGCCTGCACCAGCCCCAGCAGGCCAATCCGTAGAGATTTTGACTGATTTGGAGCATCATCTAGAGCGCTTGACTCTAGATATACCAGAGACCAGCATAGATGACATCCCTCTCAGGCTACAAAGATATGTGATTGGAGTCCCAGGACCTTTCAGGAGGTTCCTATGCAGGGTGGCCCGAGCAGTTGTTTCTTATCGAGATCATCATCAGTGATGGGATGATTGTGTAGACTCATTTTTGTATTTTTGTATTATCATTTTTGCCGATCATAAGGTGTTTCCAACCTATGATCGAAGACGATGTATATTTTTTTGAACACACTCCTATGATATATATATCACTATTTTGACGGCTATCTGTGTACATAAATGAATGTTGTTTGTTTTACTGCTTTTAATTATTGCAAATGTCTATTTATCATACTAGAAGCAATTGAATCTGCTAATGTATTTAAATGTCTTGGAATATGTTGATATTCAATGTAATCAAATTCACGTTCCAAGAGACGAACTCTCAAAAACAACCGTAATAACACTAGATTTCTAATGGTATAAACCCTGTTAAGCTGTAATACAACAAGTTCAGAATCCAACCTTACAATCAAACTCCGAATTCCAAATGATATGGACTCAGATAATAACTCAATCACTGCACTATACTTGGCAATGTTATTTGTTGTTTGACCAAGGCTTACCCCATGCATGGATACTAACTCGTCAGAGGGTGAATATATAACCCAAGCTATGGAAGAAATGTTCCGTGTACTACGATAAGCACCATCAGCAAAACCAATGTAGGTTTGAAGAGACGTCGACATCTGCAATATCAAGAGTAAAACTCAGATAAGCAGTCATAGTGACAAAAACACACTTCTAAAATAGGCACACTTTTCTAATCTAAAACACACCAGTAGTAAGGAAATCTAAACTAACAAAAATCTCCACACCTCGTTTAAGCATAATATCTCTTTAGATAAAGCCCATTTCTGGGTTTATCCAAAGGGACACCGTCAAAATCTATCAACTCATAGGCCCCTTTTGCTAACTTTCGTTTCACAATGTAAGGACCATGCCACATAGGCACGAACTTTCCAGCTCCTAGCTTGTCGTTAGCTTGATCATAAAGTAAAACTAGGTCTCCTTCTGAAAAATTTCGAGGGGTCACATTTCTATCATGCTGAGCTTTTATCCTTTTAACATGAGCCTCGTTTGCTATTGCAGCATTTCGTCGATTCTCATCTAATTGAGCCAAGTACAAGAAACGTTTTTCCTCTTCAGACGTAGCTGGAAGTAATTCTACGGCTAATTTTAGTGACGGTATTTCGCATTCAATCGGCAGCACAGCTTCTAAACCGTAGACCAGTTGAAAAGGAGTGAAACCTGTTGATGTTTTGACTGAGGTTCGATATGCCCAAAGCGCTGAAAATAACATGGAATGCCAATTCGTCTTGTGAATACCAATGATTCGCTTAATCATGGTGACTAAAACTTTATTAATGGCTTCAACCAGACCATTTGCTTGTGGATAGTACGGAGTGGAACTATCGTGGCATAGGCCAAGTTGTTCTGTCAGTTTAGTCATCATGATATTCCGAAAATGACTTCCATGATCCATAATAATAGCTTGAGGAACACCGAACCTAGCAATTATATGATTAAATACGAATGTTGCAGCAGTCTTGCCGTCAGCTGAATACGTAGGCATCGCCTCGGCCCATTTCATAAAATAATCTACTGCGAGAATAATATAGGCATGCCCCCCGGCCGAGTGAGGGTTACATGTGATAAAATCGATACCCCATTTCGCGAAAGGACCAACAACAATTATAGGGTGAAGAGGAGCGGGTGGTGTGCGCATTTTTTGATCAAAAATTTGACAGTTGTGGCATTTCTGAACCGCATAAATGCAATCTTTAAATAATGTTGGCCAGAAATAACCTGCACGCAATATCTTTTGGGCAGTGGCATACCCAGACATATGACCGCCACATGCTCCAGAATGATAGTCATTTAACACCTTCTCAGCTTCTTCATGAGTTAGACAATGTCGGAAAACAGAATCCGCTCCTCGTCTATAAAGTGTATCACCAATGATATTATATTGTTGGGATTGGAAGCGTATTTTCCGTCGCTGAGTTCGTGAAATTTCAGGCCGAAAAGATTGGGTTTGGAGATACACAATAATATCCCCATACCATGGATCAAGCGTACTGATAAGAAACAAAGATTCATCCACAATGGACTCTTCTGCCACTGTTTCAATATCAGTAGAGGGAAAATCACACATTAGTTCCGCAAAAACCAAAGATTTCTTTGCCTTGGATTTTTCAAATTCCAAGTCAAATTCTTGTAGGATAACTATCCATTTAGAATATTTGCCCCCTAGCAATTGTCTTGTCAAAATATACATCATAGGGTTGCAATCAGAAATTACTGTGGTTTTACGTAACAATATGTAATGTCGAAAACGTTGGACAGCTTGAACAGCTGCCAAGGCCAATTTCTCCACATGTGTATATTTGATTTCAGTCGGATTCAAATTTCGACTAAGATAATAAGTCACATGTTCATTGTGAGATTCATCTTCTTGAACTAGTACCATCCCAATGGTGGAATGAGAAGCAGCGAGATACAAAATGTAATCTTGGTTGTAGTTGGGAGGATGCAATAACGGTGCATGGGTCAACGCGTGTTTAAGTGCATCAAAAGATTGATCAGCGATCTCGTCCCAAAAGAACGGAATGTCCTGTTTCAACAACCGGGTAAAACCCTTTGCGATCTCGGCATAGTTTGGAATAAACCTACGCAAAAAGTTTGCTTTCCCCTGCAAACTTTGGAGTTGGCGTAATGTCGAAGGAGGAGGAAATTTAACAATAGCTTCGACCTTCGAAGGATCGACACGAATGCCTGATTTCGAGACAACAAATCCCAGTAATCGACCCGATTCTACGCAGAAAACACATTTATGCGGATTCAACCTTATCCGATAATGCCGACATCTCATAAAAATTGCTCGTAAATGAGTGGGATGATCGGCCCTACGTAATGAATGAGCAGGTAAATCATCGAGATATGGCTGAACAATGTGCTTAATGTCATGAAATGCATAAGACATAGCCCGTTGAAAAGTTGCTCCAGCGTTCTTTAGTCCAAAAGGTAGTTTACAATAAGCAAACGTTCCCCATGGACAAATGAAAGCTGTTTTAGGTTGATCTGCAGGGAGTATGTTTATTTGATTGTAGCCTGAAAAGCCATCCATGAAGGAAAACAATTCACTACTAGCACAATCATCAATTATCTGATCGATATAGGGAGTTGGATAATTGTCTTTTGGAAACACTCGATTAATATCCCTATAATCGATACATACTCTTATCATTCCTTGTTTTTTAGTCACAGGAACAATATTCGATACCCAATCCGTTAAGGGAATTGGATAAATGAATTCTGCTCGAAGTAATTTTTCAACTTCAGTTTTTATAGCAGCAGCTTTTCTAGGATGAATTTGACGTAATCGTTGACGAACAGGTTTAGCATCCGGGTAAGTCTTAATCTCATGAACTACGATCGATGGATCAATTCCTGGCATTTCTTCGTAAGACCAGGCAAACACGTCACGGAATTCTTGAAATAGGGCTTTATAAGTCTGAATTTCTTCATCTGTACAACAAGCACCTATATGAATTTTTTCAATTATTCCTGGTTTTACTGAAATGTCAATTGGAACCGTTCTAGATATATTTTCCAAATTTAACTCAGAATCAGGATTTTGCAATGGATTCTGAGGTTCCTTGGCATATTTAGCAGTAAAAATTGAAGCGAAATCATTTTCAAAATGATCTAATTTAGGTAAGAATGAAGACCGGTGATGGAGATCTTCCCATGGTAAATCATCAACAGACAAAAACTCACGAATTTGCTCATCTGAATGAACAATTTCAGAAAATGTTGTTGTAACTGAACTAGATATAGAAAGCGATTCCTCTTGGATCCCATTCATTGGATCGATTTCGGTTGAAGAGGGGTTGGAAAAAGACTGTACAGCCTGGTACGCAATTTCAAATGGACTCAAAGGCATCGCGCCATCAAATGAATCTATCTCGGATTCTGAAGGAATAATCCAAGGATCATCAAACATAACTGTGTTTGACGAAATCATATGAATAGTTGCAGTAGAAGACGATACGTTAGGAGGAGGAAAGGAAAAAGTTCCTAGCTAACCAGAATCTTTAACCAAACCTACTCCAACATCCTTATAAGGGATAGCCGTTTTACCAACATGCTGGATTGTTTCTGTAGAGGCTGGGTCTGACGAAAAATAAGTTAACTGATCTATTGTCACGATCCTTCCTTGATATGGAAATTTTATAAGTCGAAAGACCGAAGAGACAACAGTAGTCATAGCATATGACCAACTACGACCCAGTAGAAGGTTGTAATCTAGAGGGGCATCAACCACCTCCACATCTAGATTAACAATTTTCCCTTCAACCCCTATGGGTAAATCCCGCAAAATACCATAAGGTTGAAAACCTCGACCATCAAAAGCTTTTAGAATCGTCGGAGATTGGTTAAGTGTAGGAGAACCAAGAGATTTCCAACACTGAAGCGACATAATACACGTTGAAGCTCCCTCATCAATCACAGTCCGAAAAATAGGTCTGTTTTTTACTAACAATGGAATCTGGAAAGCCATTTGGTGAGGAAGACGCGGCGTACTAGTTTCTAAATCGAATATTATAAGGTTAGAATCCTGAACATCAACAACTCCTATGGCAGACAATAACAATTTACGCTGTGCTGGACATGATTGCAGCACCTCCAAAGCCGACATTGCTGAAGGAGAAACAGCTAAATCTTCAACAATGTTGTAATTCTGAGCAGCTCTCGCATGTGGATTGAAAGCTGATTTACGAAGAACACCTTTAGCAGGCGGTTTGATTATCAAGTCTGGATTTTGTTTCTCGATCTGTAGCGGACCGGAAACAGGAGGAGTTATATTTGATGCATTCGCATTAGAAGACTCTCCTTCTTTGCCATCAACGGGATTCTTAGAACTGTAATCTTGCGATCGCGTCGCAATCCTTACATGAGACATCATCATAATAGGCTCTTCTAAAGTAGTCAAGGAAGAACCAATCATCTTACTATCTTGAACTGGAAAAGGATCCTTCAAGACAGCAGGTTGTTGCGATCCTTTAACGAGTTTCGTAACTTCCTCTCGATATGGACATTCCTTCGTGAAGTGATCTTGTTCACAAATGAAGCAAGGATAGCGAGGTTTACGTTTCTCGTCATTGGATTCTTCTCTATCTGTTTTCTCTTTCGAATTTTTCTTGTTTTTGTTCCTCCCCTTCTTTTTACCACCGGATTTTAATTTTGCCGTAGATGTTTCAACGACATGAATATCGGCAGAAACTTCTTGAGAGGATTCTCCTTTCGGGGAATCAGGTAAAGTTATAATTGGAGAAGAATTCTTTGAGGATTTCTTCTTACTTTTAGAACTAAATGTACCAATCATACCGTCAGCGGCATGAGACCCTGAAGGAGCAGCAGCTATTTGACCTTGTTTGGGTAGATCGGGAATTTTCTCATGAAGAGTACCTGACTGCGTATAGACGAGGTCTAGGTACTGAGCCTGAGCAATTACTTGCTCTTCAGTAACAACACCAGCCTTAGCTACATCTTCAGTGATCTTGGGCAATAATGATTTCACAAACCATTCTACCAAAATTTGATCCGGAATATAAACCTTCACCAAACGTCGTCTACGTCGCCACTCATGAATATGATCAGAAATATACGTGGACGTAGATTGTTTTAGCGAAGTTAATAATTCTGTGCCATTGTCGTATCTGACAGGCAACTGGAAATGAGTTAAGAAAGACGTTGCTAACTGACTGAAATTATGAAACGAGCCTCGTGGCAACTCAATGTACCATTTGGCTGCAAGACCTATAAGGGTTCTTTGGAAAAGACGTAAGCGAATCGAATCATCAATGATTGAATTAGATGCACACCAAAGGTGATAAGTCATAACATGATTCGATGGATCCTCTCCTGACTTACCTTCAAATTTTGGTATATCACTAGGCAACTTATGAGGCATTGGTGGCCAGTTCTGATAATAAAAAATAGGATCATTAGTAAGGCGTGTCAAATCAAGTAAGTCCAAAGTTGCGATGAACGGTAATTGACGGTTAGGGTCACGAAAACCTTGAGAAGCCAAAGCAGATCTAGGAGGCGGATATCCAGGATAACTAGGAATCGGATTAGCATTAGGTATTGTGTAACCTCCTGGAAAACCAGCATGAACCAGACCATACTGAGGTTGCTGATAAGTATAACCAGGATACGGTTGATACTGATAGTTTGGATTCTATACATAGGGACCGAATTGTGGCTGTCCCTGGTACGGTTGATACGTAAATTGAGGTTGACTTGTAACAACTGTACTTGTAGCGGTTTGTCCTGCAGGCATCTGAACTGTAGTCTGAACTGAAGGTCCTGACTGAGGTATAGAGACCTGAGGAATTTGCACGGATACAGGGGTAGCCGAACTCAGGGCTACAGATACTCCAGAAACAGGTGTGACAGGTTGAACATACGTTGCAGCAGTTGCAGCAGTTTGGGGCGGAGTTTGAGGTGTACTAGGCCTAGCCTGCTGAACTGAACTAGGTGCAGGGGTTTGAATAGCTGGCTGAACAGGTTGCTGAGTAGAACCAGAAACCAATGGCTGACCAGGTTGATAAGGTAACTGCACATTAGGCTGCAAAGGCTGTTGATATTGGGACGGATCCCACACCATCATTCCGGGGTACTGTCCCGTAGAAGGTTGAACGTAAGGACCAAAACCTAGTTGGACGTAGGGTTGATAATAAGGTAAAGTTCCGGCTCCTTGAACAGATGGTTGACCAGAAGGCTGTTGGTAACCTTGCATTGGGTACTGCCCTTGAGGTTGATAACCTTGAGGCACGTACTGAAGTTGGGGTTGTTGAGGACCCTGAGGAGCATATTGAGTTTGGGGTTGACCTTGAGGAATGTACTG
This sequence comes from Pinus albicaulis, assembly GCA_034641835.2. Lineage (NCBI taxonomy): Eukaryota > Viridiplantae > Streptophyta > Pinopsida > Pinales > Pinaceae > Pinus > Pinus albicaulis. The sequence continues at coordinate 47,213,160 of CM076574.1, read as the reverse complement.
TCCTTGAGGTTGATAACCCCGGGGTATGTACTGTCCCTGGGGTTGCCCCCCAAAATAATATGGATCCACAGTTTGTCCTGGGAAAAAGCTACCTTGAGGTTGTGCCCCGGGTGGTAACTGACTACCTTGAGGTTGCCCCCCAGGCGGTAATTGACTACCCTGAGGTTGCCCCCCAGGCGGTAACTGAGTTCCCTGAGGTTGGCCCCCAGAAGGAAACTGACTGCCTTGAGCTTGAGGATTAGGAATATTACCAGACATCATAAAAACTTGCTCTGCGTTCGACGTTTCAATTTTAAGTCCACCAAGACCAGATGATAACACGTTTTCGATAGGTTGAGGAGTTGCCCCCGAGAAAGTACCAGACAAAGACTGATATCCCGAAGGAACAGAAGGACCACCATGTAAAAAAGATTCAGGCGTTTGTGAAAACATGGATGACTCACCAGCCATAATAGATGACGGATAATAACCTCTGGGTGTAGGATGAAAAGGAACTCGAGGTGGATAAAAAGCAAGACCCGGATTCTCTAAAAAGTCAGTTAAAGAGAGATACCAAGGATTAGTTCGAATGGGGCTGTAGAAAATAGATTCACGCTCCCTAAGATTTAACGATTGAGGGGAATTGGGAAGAGATATGTCTTCGTCTGGATTAGTAAGTTCTTCTATAGAAATTAGTCCAGAGGGAAGATTTTCAGTAATGATATTTCTTACCCTAGGTGAACCTGGATCGCTAGAAGTTGGTGAGATAAATCCTGAGGATGTTTCTAACATAGAAGATTCAGTTTCAGGCTCAGAGATTTCAGGTTCGTCAGATAATTCACCAGTAGGAGAAATATTTTCAGTGACTTCAGAAACTGAAATCGGTTCTTGCATGTATTATGTTGTAGGAATTTGATGACCAGGATGTATTACAATAGCAGAGCTTTCAACTTCTGTTGATCTAAGTCTACGGCTACTGTGTGGTACCAGAGCTCGAAGCCCTTCAAGATGACCTTGTGTAAATTCAGGGGGTTTCCCTTGTATTCTCCGAAATTGTCTCGGCAATTCCGCCACGATGAAAAATTATCTAATCACACGCAAACAAAGAAAAATTTCAATGAAAACACCTAAAGTCTCTAAGAAACAAACAATTGAATCACTCGCTTAAAAAATCTAAGAGTTCAAACCACACACAAACAAGTAACTTTCCGTACTAAAATCACTAGTTGGTGATGAAATCCAACTTAGTAGAGTTTTAACACGAAAAGAGCGGTTGGAACAGTTACCCCGACAACCTGCTTAATGAAACAGACTGGCACAAGTTTCTTCACATAACCATCTCGAGTGAAGAGAACCCCCCAGAGAGTCCAAGTGAGTCTAGTCGACGTCTGTTCCAGGTACAGTGGGATCTTCCCTCCACCGTCACCTTAGGAAAGAATCCTAAAGATTATGGCCTCTAAGGTTACCAACTGAAACAAATATACCGGGGGGAACAGTCTACGATCCGACACACACGCAAGGGCAGAGTAACAAAGCTCAATCCCCTTGAAGGCTCCTTGAACAGAATCCAAGGTTTACCGACAAGTGACCCCTGGCTCCTCGACAATGGTCTATCCGAGGTTTACCGTTTTTAATACGTGTATATCTTCTATTGTTCCCAATGAGGAAGGATTGATTACCCCACTGGTTCAGATATGACCTCGTGCTTAACTCCTTTAAGAGGAGCTTCCCAGAGCATATATGCAACAACTGGAATTCTTCCTACCGCAAGATATATCTACTTGTTTGTTTTATCTATCTTGGAGAGTTAATTACTCCCTACTCCAAGATACTAGCCTAAGCTATGTTGGTGGTGAGAGCCCTAGAAATAAAAGATTACTAGATGAATTTTATTTAAGCGTTACTTTTAAGAGTTGTTTCTTAAGTCAATGGGTGCGGAAATGAAACTTTGAATGATGTGAAGACTCGACTTCCAAAAAACACTAAAATGCACCTATGATGATATTCAATTCTTTTTTCTTTCAATGAACTTTCTATCTAAAGAAAGAGTTAGAGAATGCAACCTTTAAATTCCTTCTTCAAACATGAAAACTAATTGAAAGAAACTATTTTGTCTTTTCAATAAACTATCAAAGCTCACAAGAAAACTCTTTTTCTTTTCCAAACAAGAAGCTACAAAACAATTTTCTTTCGAAAGAAAGCTACAAAACTAAAACTACTCAAAACTACAAAATCTAATCTTGAGAACTATGATCTAAATTGAGTAAAAGCTTTTTAGATTTTTTTTTATGAATGTTTCCCTTAGTTGTTCAGCAAACTAAGAATCTATTCGTTCAGATAACAAACAGATCAAAAACACTCAAAATATGTTTTTTCAAAACACTCAAAGAATGAAATTCAAAACTTTGAAGCAAGTTCTTTCGAAGATTTGCAAAGAAATCAAAAGGCTTAATTTCTCAACATAGGATGTTTTCACAATCAAGTCGGATTCAAAAGACAAAAAGAGATCAATGTAATCTGAGATACTGCAAATTGTCAAAAGTTCGAATCACTACAAAGACCAAGTAGGAAAAACAATCCAATCGGAAAAATCTCCTAGAAAATCATCAAAACATGAAAACTGCTGGAGTTCATAATTCTTGATAGACACAATAACCAGTCTGGGCAGAAACCAAAGATCTAAAAATAAACTAGAAAAAGAAACCTAGAAATTTTCTAAAATTTTTACAGGGTCCGCATGTAAGCAGTGTTGACAGGTGTGGTCCCGCACTGTATTCTATAGAGAATGTGCGAAACTACCCGCACTGTCAAAGTTATGCAGAGTGCGGTCCTAGCAAAAATTATAGAAAAACTCAAAACACTTCTAAATTTTCAAAAACAGAAAAAATTTAAAGCAACCAGACAGATGTGTATCAATCAAAAACCAGGAAAAAACGTTTCCTCAAGTCAAAAATAAAAGAGAACCAAAAACAACAAGTTCTTCCCCAGCGGAGTCGCCATTTTGTTGTGTAGATTAATCCGTCTTGCGGACAAGACCGATCTCTCTAGTACAAAAGGTAACTAGCAACAAACAACCAATTATACTAATCTCTCTCTAAGCATATAAGATTTATAAAAACACTATACGGGTGTAAGGCCTACCTTATATCCAACGCTTGCTTGATTTTGTTGAAGTCCTTCCCGTGCACTGAAAGAACGTTCCTCGTATTATCTGCAATCACAAACAAGCAAAAAGATTAAGCAGCACCTGTATAGACATTATTACAAATCATACTTATCATAATGATCAAGGAATTTATGAAATAAACCATGAATAGACAGTTTAATGAGAGAAATGAGTATATTTGTATTAACTTCAAATGTAGAAAACCTTTACAACCTGTGCCTTGGTGTTGTGCAGGTCCTCCTGGGGTCCGAAGCAGGAATCTCCTCTACTTTGACAAGCATTGCACTCTTTGAACCAAGACAAATGGAGACTCTTTGAACCAAGAAACATGGAGATGTTGTATTTAACCTGGAAAGTCTTATTGTTGAAAGTACGAATCTCAACGACATTTAACTTCAAATATCATAGCGAACTCCCTTTGGGGCTACCCCAGGCCTCTTTTTATAGTGGAAAGAGGAGGTTTCTTGTTCCAAATAACAGAGGATGATCCTCCTTCAAAGGGATAAGCTCCTTACATCAAGGGGTTAGCTCCATTAAGAGAGGGATGCATGAACCAGCTTCAAAGCGTATCCATTCCGAAAATTCCCATCTAGAATCTTCTAGAATTCACCTGGAATTCACTTTTTAATCTTCATTTTCTCGCCTTTTTATGTTTTACAGAGGTCCACACCCATTACACAAAGAACGTGCGGTATGGTTCCGCATGCAGGCTGAGATTTAGGTGCGGGACCGCAGGGAATGCATAGAGAAAGTGCGATACCAATTCTTAGGGGATTTTAGGGATTTTCTTCTGATTTTGAAGTTTGACATGAGGAGCTGGTATATTGGACTTGCAAAAGGAGGAAGTATGAGTAATAATAAGCTCATACAGTCAGCAGAATGTCAAGGTAACAGTTTTCAGTGTAACAATATCCCATACACCAATGTGATATTGGGTGTTCAATGGTTGATCACTTTGGGGAAGGTCACCACGGATTGGGAGACCTTGGAGATGGAATGGACAGATAAGGAGAGCGATAAGCACCAAAAGATTAGGGAAATGCACACCTATCCACCCCATATTGTCTCAGCACATAGGATGGAGGCTGATTTGCACAGAGGAGACATAGAGTGGGCAGTAGAATTGTGTATGTCAGAGGAAGGAGGAAAGGGTACACCAGTACACCCGGATGTGCAGTCTATTCTAGACCGTTATTCCACAGTATTTGGAGACTACCACTGGGAAGGCCACCAGACTGGGGGTTTGAGCACACTATTGAGTTGGAGCAGGGGATCCAAGTAGTGATCACCACACCCTATAGGCATCCCAAAGCCTACAGTGATGAGATTGAAAAATCCATTCAGGAGCTCTTGGCTTTAGGAGGCAAGGGTACACTAGTACACCCAGATGTGCAGTCTATTCTAGACCGTTATCCCAATCCTTTTGCTTCTTCTATGGTCTTGGTAAAGAAGAAGGATGGCACTTTGAGGATGTGCATTGACTATAGAGCTTTGAATAAGGAAATAATGAAGAATAGGTACCTGATTCCCAGAATCGATGAGCTGATGGATGAGCTAAGGGGATAAAATTACTTCTTAAAGATTTATTTGAGGTTGGGATACCATCAGAGCAGGGTGAGGGATCAAGATATCCCCAAGACAACATCTAGATTCCATTGTGGCCACTTTGAGTTCTTGGTGATGCCATTTGGGTTAACCAATGCTCCGACTACTTTTCAGTCTTACATGAACCACATCTTCCGTGGTCAATTGAGGAAGTTTGTGTTGGTTTTCTTTGATGACATTCTTATTTACAACCGCACATGGGAGGAGCACCTACAACATATTGAGACTGTATTACGCATTCTTAATGAGCATCAATTCTAAGCTAAGCTCCCCAAGTGTGAATTTGGGCTTACAGAGATGCTCTATTTGGGCCACATCATTGGAGTGGATGGAGTGAGATTTCATGAGGAGAAGATCCATGCTATTCGAGATTGGCCTAAGCCAAAGAATGTAATAGAACTTCGGGGGTTTGTAGGCATCTTAACCTACTACCAGAATTTTTTCAAAGGGTTCTCCCAACTAGCAGCACCACTCACCTATTTGACCAAGAAGGGAGCCTTTGGTTAGACAGACACAATGCATAGGGCCTTTGATAGGCTCAAGGAGGTGATGAGAAATTTCCTGGTGTTGGTATTGTCTGATTTTACCCAGCCCTTTGTGCTGGAATGTGATGCTTCAGGGGAGGGCATTGGTGGAGTCTTGATGCAGGGGGGCCACCCCATAGCTTTTGAGAGTCGGAAGTTGTTGCCTCATGAGAGGTTGTATTATATATATGATAAGGATATGTTGGCCATCATGCATGCATTGGCCAAGTTTCGGAAATATTTGGTGGGAAACAGATTCCGAGTGAAGATTGATCACAATAGTCTTCGATTTTTTCTTGAGAAAAAGCAGCTGCAAGAGATGCAGCAGAAATGGGTTAGAAAAATCCAGGCATATGAATTTGACATTGAATATGTCAAGGGGAAGAGTAATGTGGTAGCAGATGCCTTATCACAGAGACCAACAACGCTGTCATTGATGAGTGTGGATTCAGATTGGAAGGCCCGACTGTTGGTGGAGTATTCCAAAGACCGCTTTGCATGTGAGATCATATATGGATAGGTGATCGATGAGAGGTTTAGAGTGACGGATGATATCATCCATTACCAAGATCGGATCTTCTTGACTAGAAATTCTAGGCTCAATGGAGAATATTTTGCATGCAACAGAGGATTCACCACTTTCAGGCCATCATGGATTCACCAAGACATATCAGGCCATTCGGGAGAGATTCTCATGGAAGGGTCTCAAGGAGGATGTGCTTCAACACATCAAGGAGTGCGCAGTTTTCCAGCAGAAAAAAGGAGAGAAAAACCATCCTGTAGGGTTTTTGCAGCCACTCCTTATTCCGGAACGAAAGTGGGAGAGTGTTTCCATGGACTTCATCACCAGTTTACCAGCAGTACATGGTAAGGATTGTATATTTGTAGTTGTTGATCGACTAACAAAGTATTCACATTTATTTGTTATTTATGCACGATATATTGCTTCACAGGTAGCCAAGCTCTTATTTAGAGATGTTTTCAGACTTCATGGTCTTCCTAAGACCATAGTCAGTGATCGAGATAGCCGCTTCATCGGTGGCTTTTGGGAGGAGATTTTCCGGTTGGTGGGTACCGAGTTGACATCGAGTACCAGTTATCACCCACAGACCGATGGGTAGATAGAGATAGTAAACAAGTTGCTGGAAGGCTACTTGTGAAACTATGTTTCGTGGCAGCAAAGAGCATGGTTGTGCTGGCTTCACTTGAAGGAGTATTTCTACAACACGACATTTCATATGTCAATCGATATGTCTCCATTTCAGGCTCTATATGGGTATGATTCTTTATCATTTTTTGATGTGATGTTTTGAGCAAGCAAGGCTCCTAGAGCCAAGGAGTGGATCCAAGATAGTCATGATATACTCTGTGCTCTCAAGGACAACATTGTTATAGCCTAGAATTAGTAGAAGTTGTATGCAAAATGTGGTCGGATAAAGAGGCAGTTTGAGGTGGATGACTTGGTCTATCTCCATCTTCAACCTTACAAACAATATACACTAAAGGAGAAGGGGTTTGAGAAGCTTAAGCCCCGGTTCTATGGGCCATATAGGGTGATGCATCCTGTTGGGGAAGTAGCATATGAGTTGGAGCTCCCCATTGGGAGTAATATCTATAACATTTTTCATGTCTCATGCCTCAAAAAGGCCATTGGACATGTGGTTGCCACCATGGATCTCCCACCTATTGATGATGAGGGTCATATGGTTTTACATCCAGAAGCTATCTTGGACACTTGGGAGAGGCAACTAAGGAATAGAGTGATTAAAGAATATCTGATTTGATTGAGGAATCTACTGGATGAAGATGCCACTTGGGAAGGAGAGAAGATTTTGCAGCATTCGTCTTTACACTTGCTTGAGGACAAGAAACATTTGGGAGGGGAGGACTGTAATGTTCCTAATTATCTTTTAGTTAGTAGGAATATTAAAATTTTCTTTTGTTCATAACTTACATGAATAAGTGGGTAGAGAGACCCTTAAATCTCTTTAGTAGGAATAAAACCACTTCTAGTGTGAAAGTGGATCAATGTATCTAGTTGAAATAAATAAACCCTTGGTGTGAATGGGATCAATGCATGTGGATGGGGTCAAGTTTTACCAAATCAACAACGTTGTCATGGAGGGAGTGGAGATAGTGGAGGACAATGCAGTTATGTTGGAGGAGTGTATGCATGGGAGTAGCATCTTTAATGAGTGGGACCAAGGGTGAGGAAGCTCACAAAGCATATAAGGAAGGGGATGGCAGCCATGTGATTCATTCTGATTATTGTTTATGTATTATTTTTTTATGACTTTCTGCATGCTTCAGCTGTTTAGCGGAGTCTGTTGTGCTGTTTAGCACAAGGGTGTTTCCGGGCGGAAATCCCACCCTCATCCTTGGGGGTCTTTGAATTCCCACTCAAAAGAGGTCCATTTGAGCTTCATTCCACCATCTAGCATTAGGTCAAGCTTCATCCATCTACAACAACGCAGTTTCCTTTAGAAAATGCATTATTTTGTAGGGAAGTTGTAGTGGAGGGTTGAAAAACCCAGTTTGTGAGCTAGTTTCCTAGTGAAGGGAGCAACCCTTCATCCATAAAGATATAAGGGAGGAGTATCAGCTAATTCCTTTTCATATCAGTTATCTCCTTGTAGTTATTGAGTTGCAGAGCATAATTTATCCCTAGGGCTACATTTTTCACATAGTGTATTTTTGGAAACCCTTTCTGGGTTTTCTTGGAATTGTGCTAGAGAGCCTAGATCTCTGATCCCGGTAAATTTTTAGCACTATATCATTAGATATTTGTATTTTTATTCTCCAATTGCATTTATTATTACTAGGACTGGGCATTCATGGCTTTCCGACATTTTTTATAACAACAATATTTCATGTTTTATGTATTGGGTCATTTGAGGCTTGTTTTGGCCTATCTTGAGTGTCTTTTCCTCAAGATATTGTACTCATTTTCTGCTATAAAATATAATAAAATGGCTCAATGACCTACTCATGTTGATGTAATTATATTTTACTGCATTTTCCAGCTTTATGTTCTATATTCTTGTTTTTCCTAATTTGGAATGTTACACAACGACAATAGAAGCTCGGGAACATGGGCTCAGCTCTCACCTCAGACCCTCAAAAGAAAAAATTGAGTTGAAATGAGCCATATTGTCTGATATATCACCCTTTTCTCATTATTCTATTGACCGTAACTGGAGTTGAGAGTACCCGATCACAAAACTACGAGAAACACATTGATCAACGCTTCATCATGTTCAAACTACATAAATCCACGCCTCAAGAAAAATTCATTTTCAGTCACAACAGGTATGCCCTCTCTTATTGCTGTACATTCAAAATATTTCAAATATGTTTGTATAAAAAAGATGCTTTTACTTGGGGTATTGGTTGCAAGTATTACAAACATGCCAAATCACCATATGTCCCAGCCAACAAACATACAAGAGTAGGTATCATTCTACCCCTAGCATGATAGGCTCCCAAAGAAGATTTGCATATCTTGAAATCATTTCTTCAAAGAAATCAACCATATGTTTCATTCACCCGACCATTTTTATCATCACCCCACCTTGTACATGATAAACACTCTTGCAGGTTCGTAGAGCCTTACCCTCCATGGCGTCCATCACTCATATAGACCATCCACCAAAGGTCTAGAGCCATGGCCATAAGAACCCAAGCCAGGGAAGCACTCCATGTTCATTCATCAATCATACATCAAGCCAATTTTTACCCATGTCATGTTAAAATCCCTTTCTTGGGCTACCATTTTCACAAGCTGATTGACAAACACACCACCACATCTCACACTTGGCCAATCACACCCCCATCAATATATCTACGATATTTTTCATCCGCTTCATCACCCCCGCACTAATACCAACCAATGGGGCCCCCACCCTTAGAAAAACACGCTCCTCACACCATAGTGATGGATTATTTCATGTTTATAGGGGCTCCCTTCTCCATGCTTGTACATCCAAACCCATTCTATGTTCTTTTGGAAAGTGTACAAACATTTTTTTAGGAGAGCACTCCCACCCATACATTTACATTTCTCACTTGGCAACAGTCCTTGATCACCCTCAGTCGGAGCTACACATTCCTTTAGCACACCTAACCATGACAATCATAGGAACCATACACTCACTCTGGATGTCCTACCGACTCCAGGGATTTCCTCATCATAAATTGTTATGATTGTCGCCACTCTCATTTACAACTCCTACCTCGGGCCACCTAACTACCATCCTTAGTTATGACCATTTCTCGCCATCATGCCTAGTTAACCTATTACACCACACCCTTCTACATCAGAAACCCTGGTCCCTTGCATCAGTACTCATTTTGATCAGTTGATACTTCCTTCTTGTCGACTTCAACAACCATTTTCCAAGAACGACGTAGTACCTTGGATGACTCCTCACCTCAATAGAGGCATTCCCTGATGGAACTATGGGAATCAACATTTCCCATTGATGTCATTGATCCTCTTGACATTCGACTTCAAGATAATTTTTCATTTCAAGATGGTATCATACTTCATAATCGTTGCACTCTATCAGAATTCGTCGAAGACCCGTAACTTGATAAGAATCTCTTTCAACAATGCTTACACGGGAAGGTCCCTAATAGTCAAAGACCAATGCATACAATGAGAAATTGTTCAAAATAAACATGACAAGATTATGCATGTGGGCACCACATTCAACCTGTTTTCAAAGAAAAATTCCCTTGATGGCGTCAGCAACCGTCGTCGTCAACTAGCATCAGGTCACTACCAAAAGTGGCATAAACAATACCACTATCTATCAGATAAGCTTAACTAGTCAAAACATCACGAGCATGGGACATGCCCACCTCATAGAAATATTTTATTCATTCTATCTCTTGTAGGTTTCCAACAGGGCATGGTGTATTTTTTACTTAAGGCAAGGGGTCTCTCAACTTATTTCCAAACCAAGTTACTCTCTCTCTCTCTCAAAAGGATCACATTGAAAAGAAACCATAATGTATTTCGGCTATACAGTTCTTCCTAGACCTCATACATTAGGGGGAAATTTTTAACATTGGAAAATCGTACGGGCATAAGACATTAAAAATGTCAAGAAGAAGGTACAGATAAAGGTTCCTAGAGAAGAAATACACTAGGAGAAGCCAAAAATTTAACTTTTCATAAGGTAAAAAGACAAAAATTATGGACTCTGCACAGGTAACACTGGCTCTTCGCGTACAGTGCAGATTTTTCTTCGATAGTTGTGCACTGCGTGGTTATCCCTTAAATAGTCGCGTGGTCCTAGGGATGATGGAATGTCACCATATAGGACCACTTGGTACACTTGGTTAAAAATATTCCCACTCAACCTAACCAAGTACAGTCTCCTTTGAGCCACCTTGAGGCCTTAATGTAGCACACAAAAGAATTATACCCCCACTCTTGTGTCGCCATGCATATTGGGCCAAGAGAAGGAGGGAAATTTTGAAAATGGTCTATAAAAGCTAGCCTTGGGAAGAGAAATGGGAGACACATTGTTATGCTGGAAAAATTTCTCCATAGCAAACCAGCATGTTTTGTCCAGCAGGAGGAGGATTGGAATGACTCAGTTGTTGGCCACCCAACATCTCAGTCCAAGAGAGAGGATTTCACCATATTTTCATCAATCTACCATCCTTTGAGAGGGAAGAGAGGCTTGTTGAAAACTTGAGGGGAAGATACCCCCTTGTCTTGGATATTGGAGCTTCGTAACTCGAAGGATCCACTACAAGATATTTAGCATTCTATCTTCTACTACCACCAGCACCTAATAAAGGGAGAAGCTCTCCATTATTTATTTATTAGTGTGTTTTCTCTATTGAGCGTGTATCTTGTGCATGTTGTTTTGTTTTTGTTTCATTGTTTATGTAGCATGCTATGTTTCCTTTCTAACTTAGCTTATTACATGTTAATCTTGTTCCACTAATGTTTGACAAACCATTTTGACCTGTGACTCTTATGTAGTTAAGTAGCCTCCCACTAAGAAAAGTGTATTTCATCCTCCCATGTGTTGAATACACTACTATAGAGGGGTAAGAAAAGTTTGACCTAGTGTACCATTCGTGAATGTGTCCATGTATATTTTGGGCATCGAGGGAACCATTTGTAGCATTCCAACTAATTATGGTCCAAATTAATGGCATATATTCCATATAGTAAAAGAGTGTTCCAAATTGGTAACACATAGATTCAAAACAATAACTAAAGGTTAGAGACAAGAGAGGAGGTTGCAATATCCCTGGTGAAAATTCCATGTAATAAAAGTTAAAAATAATAACCACGGTTGATGGGACACTTATTCCAAGCTGAATTTTGGGATAAAAATCCTAGAGGGTGATCATTTGGTTTGTTATGGCTAAGGAAATTGGAAATGGCAAAGGAAAAGGATTTTGAAAGGAAAAATGGAATATTTGGCACATTTATTTATGAAAATAATGGAAATTAGGAGAAAAGGGAGGTGAACGGTCACAAGTTGCATGTCACGAGGAAAATGAAGGAAAATAATGGAAAATGAAGAAAATAGAGGCCATCAATAAAAAGGCCTATGAGGATCAGTTGGTACCTTTTGTCAATTCAGTTTTGGATCTTTCTCTTTATTATTTCTCTCTGTCTCTCTCACTCTTGGACACTTAGAGTTTCTTGGAGCATTTTGGCATTGAAACAAGAAAGGAAAGAAAGCAAGAAGGAGGAGGAAACAAGCAAGGAGGAGTAAGAATCAGGAAGCTACAACAAGATTATTAGAAGGAATATATTTTTATGTGTATTTTCCTTGCTATATTTGGCATGCATGGTATTGCATGTGGTTATTTTTTGTCGTGGCATGGGTTTTTCTAGTTGTGACCATGTTTTTAGCCTAGCCTTTCCATTTCCGGATAGACATGGTGTTGTGGAGTTCTGGCATGATTTTGTTTAGTTGGATTTTCAGATGGATTCGAAGCTGGGTGCGGTGGATATCCAAATGATATGACACAGAACCATTTTATGTGTTGCCTCGGTTTAGGGCCTAGTGATCTAGGTTTGGATGTGTTAAAGCCTGAGAGGTGGTTTTCTCTCCATCAGGACTAGGAATCCCAGGTTTGGGATATACGATAAAGCCTGGAGAGTATGTCTCAGTTTAGGGCATAATGCCCCTAATTCAGATTGTGGCTTGTGGTAAAGCCTGAGAGGCTAGGAGACAGGAAAATTCCTCATGTTTTAAGTAGAGAGAATATGGTGGTATCTATGACTGTGTTAGCTTGATGATCAGGTGTAGATCATGGTAAAGCATGATTTTTTATTGACGAGGGTGATGTGGTTTAGCCTTGGGATTCCCTAGTTGGTTCTTTCGGTTTGAATCCCACATTCATGTTTGGAATATGGCATAGGGGTGATTGGAAGAAGAGAGATTTGGCTCAACCAATCTATGGTCGGGTGGAACGAGGAATTCCCATCTCTAGTTGGTTTTGACATTCAGTAATGAAGAGTTCATTCCTTTGGTAATTGATGTAAAAATTCATTGGTTTATATGTGGATTATATTGCTATTGTATACATGGTATTTATTTTGTTATTATGTCAATTATAAGCATGTATTTTAACAGTGATGATGTATGGATCTATCCATATTTTTACTTTTAAATGAATGCATAATGTATCTATGGTCAAATATATTGTATTACAACTAATGATGTAAGGGATCAATGCTTCTCAACGATTCTCAAATAAGTATGAGACCCATCTGCTCCATTATGTTGTTTATACTATGTAGATTTCATGTTTGTGACATGTTTGACAAAATTCCTACCATGGATAGAGGGGTCCATATGATTTCTTATTTATGTGATTGATTTCGTATCATTTTCATGTTGTTATTTATCATCTCTGAACTTTTCATGATGTTATGGGTAGAGTACTGATTTTTGAGCCTGAAAAGGTGGCTCAAATCTCGGGGACGCTAGCACACAACTGAGGAATTGGTGCCTTGGTGTTGGATTGATGGGGCCTAGACCTAGGTTCAAAGTGACTGCGCGGTCCAAAAAAACCCACTATTACTGGCCCTTTCGGCAATGATCTGCTTGCACAAACTGAAGTCTCACTCGAGGAAATATAGGGGGTGATAGAACCCAGTTTCTGCATCCAGAGGGACATTGGACTCTGGATTTAGGGCTTTTCCTTCTTAACAGGGCTTCATAGGCCAAATATATTATTAATAATGGTGTTGTTCAACACATATGTTGAAATTACTCATAGGTTGTGCGATCTTACTTATTCTTGCATTAAATAGAGTAAATAATCATAAACATGACTATGCTACTCAGTTACAGATCAAACCCTTTTTCAACATAAATCCATATCCTTCTCATACATTCACTTTCCACCCTATGCACATAGCTGCAGGGGTCTCCGTACACAACTGCAAACTTCCTAAGGTCTCCACGCACACAGCTGCAAGAGACTTTTCTTTTAACCAAAAAATAGACTTTGAATCAAAACAATATTACATCTAAATGCATCATTCAACTTTTTCTTGACTCCCTATGACTTATATCTAGACTCCTTATATAGATTTGACATTTAAAATACCATGGTCCAAAACAAATGGCGGAGTCCAGCGGTCACAAAATATCCCATACCATTAAATAATAAGGGGCTTTGACCGACCCCAAAGCCCCTATGACTAAAAATAGACTCTACAGTGCGTGATCCACTCCTAGATCTACATAATCTTTCCTTAATTTCTTACTTCATGGGGATCCTGGATCCAACAGTCTGCCAACACAAAACTGTGACTGGTCCTGAGTCACAACGGTGGTGTGCCATCTATCTTCGCTTTGATGTCGCTCAGGGAATTCGTCAATTGGGGAAATTCTTTGGTGCAATACTTTTCTGCCACATTCTGGAACCTTTCTTAATTGAGCCATGCTTGTTTGATTCATTCTCCCTTGTGTTTGCAACCCATTTAAAGTCTCATTCCCCTGACTAGTTGCGTAGAGCATCAAGACTCTACACTGGCCATATAGTCATTGCAAACTACCAGGGACAAAGTCATCTTTTTATAAATTTAAGCGACTACCATTAATACAAGTTAGGAAAAATTTTCCATTCATCTTGGCGAGCTAGACTGCGCCTCCTTCCATCACCTCTCGAACAATATACGACCCTAGTTAGTGAATTTGTAGTTTTCCTAGGAACTTTACAAACTTTATGTCATACAACAACACTAGATCCCCATATTTGAATGTATTTTTCTTAATGTGTCGATCATGCCAAGTCATCTCTATTTCCTTCTGAACATGTTGATGAAATCCCACGATGAGTCGATCCTCTTCCAACTTGAGCAGTTGCGCCAATCTATGCTCCATAATGTCGTCGTCTGCCATATTCGTCATTGATGTGATACAAAGACTAGGTATGATGTACTCGATTGACATAACAGCTTCCTGGCCATAAACTATTTGGAAGGGGGTCTGACCTGTTAGCTTCTTATAGGTAGTTCTATAGGCCCATAACACAACAAGAATGTGCATATCCCATTCATTTCTGTTAACGTTGCATACTTTTGTTAGCGCATTCTCCAATATTTTGTTTAAATCTTCTACAGTGCCATTCGCCTAGGGGTGGTTTGGCATACTATTGTGGTGACCGACTTGGAATTATTAATTCAAGGCCTCAATATTGTTTTTGAGGAAATGCATACCCCGGCCGCTCATCAAAATTTTCGAACAACCAAATCGTGAGACAATATGCTCAAAAATGAATTTCGCTGTTGTGTCCACAATACAATTATTTACTGGTGGCACCTCATCCCACCGAGTGAGGTAATCAGTTACAATAATAATGTACCGCACACCTATTTTCTTTCCCAAAGGATTGATTGGTCCTACAAATTAAATCGCCCATTTATCGAAAGCTTACAACGTGACTTGGGGGTGTAACACTATTTCATCTCTCCGCGGCCGTCTTCCAATCCTCTGGAAAACATCACATGTGCTACAATACTCCTTTGAACATTTATGCATCATAGGCCACCATAATCCGATGCGTATAATATTTTGTGCATTATATTTTCATGTGTAGTGACCTCTAATGACTCCACCATGTGCTTCCACTAGTATGTTGTGTCATTCGTGCTCATGAACATATATTCGTAGAATTTCATCAGCCCCCATTTTATACAAGTGTCCTGCAATTAGAGTAAAATTTTCTGCCCTTACGACCAACTCTTTCTTCTACTGTGTAGTGTATTCCATATGTGCAATTCATGTTGAGAGAAACTGGATGATATCTAGGAAATGCGCATCTACAACCTTGATAGTGAACAACTGCGCATCAGGTAATCCTTCCTCAAGATTTTTTGGTTCATCTCCTGTCTAAATCCTAGATAGATGGTCTAGTCTAGCATTCAAATGACCTAGCTTGACAATTACCTTGAAATCATATTCTTGGAACAAGAGTAACCATTGGAAAATCTCCCCCCCCACCACAGGCTTGTTGACCAGGTACTTCAAAGCAGAATGATCCATGAATATTTTGAATTGTGCCCCCAATTGATAGTGCCTGTATTTTTGCAGTGCATATACCATTGCCAACCCTTCATGCTCTATGATGGAGTAGTTCCTCTCTGATTTAGACAACTTCCTGCTTGCAAAGGCTACAGGGTGATCAATATCTCCTTTAATGGTTTGTGCTAACACAGCTCCTAGGGCTATGCAGGACGCATCGACATGTACATGAAATATCTTCTTCCAATTGGGAAAGACAATAATATGCACTGTCATCAATTTTTCCTTTAGTATATCGAGACTCCGCTGACAATAATCATCCTCGCATAGCTTGAAATCCTTCTTCAATAAATTATCCGTGGGTGCAGCAATCTATGCGTATGCATTAATGAAATTCTTGTAATAGCATGTATGTCTAAGCATCATGTGTATTCTTTTTTTACATTTTTTGGTGGTTCCAAATTGAAAATCACTAAAATATTCACAGGGTCTACCATCAATCCCTGTTTGCACACAATGTGTCCCAAAAAAATACCATATGGTATGCAGAAAATGCACTTCTTTAGGCTTAAGGAGATCTAGTATTTCCTACAGGTATCTAGCATCAAGCTCAGACTAAAGACATGCTTCTTTAATAGGCCAAAGGCTGTCATGTCATCAAAATATACTTCCAATAATTTTTGGATATATTCTTTGAAGGCTGGAAAACAACCATGGAAAATATAGCTGGCGCATTATTAAACCCAAATGGCATGGAAGTGTACTGAAAGGACCCCCACCTAGTAGCAAAGGTGGTCTTGCTCCTAAAATTTGGTGAAATCCTGATCTGATGATACCTGAAGAATCCATCCATAAACGAGTAGGCTTCCTACCCACCAAAATTCTCTAAAACTTCATCAGTGAATGGAATGGGAAATGAATCATGGACACATGCATCGTTCATCTTAAAAATATCAATATAGATCATTATCTCTCCTTTAGTCTTCTTCTCCTATACCACCATTAGGCTAACCCACTTAGACTCCTTGACTGGTTTAATGATGCCAACGTAATGTATTTTTTCGATTTCTTCTCTCACTTTCTCCTTTTACTTTGGGTTCAACCGATATGGGCGCTACTTCATTGGTTTTGCATCAGACTTCAAAGTGATGTGCATTACTCCTAGATCACCCAAAATGACTTTTAATTCTGATAATTTTGTAGGGAAAGGGTCCTTGTATTCATGCAGCAGCTCAGTGACCTTGTTGACTGTGTCATCATCCCAATAATCCCCTATCTTGGAAAAATTGGGCTCCGCTTCTGAGCCTATGTTGACCTGTTGCATCCTGACTGGTTGTGTGAAATCTGACATTTTTATCTCAGGCCCTGCAACCACCCAATGTCCTTCGAACTCAGGGAGATGCACGTGGATCCTCCTCGCCTTTTTTCGTGGTAAAATTTTAATATTCACGGGCCTGTGCCAACTGTGCAGTCCATTCAGGTTGTATGAAATTCCTTGGATCCTTAGTAATGTGAAATACTCATGCTTTCACTCCTTGAAGAGCCTCATTAATGCACTCCCAACCATCAGAGAAGTTATATGTTAATAGGAACCCATCTATCAGCTCATCCCAATCCATAGTTCCATGATGAAACTCAGTTTCAAGATACCATTGCTGAGGTATTTTATCCAACGAGTGAAAGAACATGTGCACCCATCATGTCTGATGTTTTGCGCCCCAAGCTTCATTCCAACGAGCCAAGTGCTTGCAAGGATCCTTCTGACCATCATACCTCTCCATGATCTTTGTATCAACCTGACAAAATATCAGCCTTATCATATTGCAAAACTCCTTCCATCCTTTGAAACTTTCCCTACGTGCACCCCACCATTGGGCTATGGTAGACCGCAATGTGAAGTCCAAAGCTTTGTATCCCTAGTTCTCATGTACCTTTCTCTCAAATTCTTCCAAAAATAAGACAAAATTCCCTGTTCCGTCATTAAAAGGTAAATCACACACTTCTGTTCTAACACAAAGCAAATATTTGGTAATCTGGTTACAACGCTTAGCGATTACCTCATGCAAATTATTTTGCTAATGCTCCAGCTCTTCATCAGAATTTGAAATGCACAAAATATCATGCTCCCAACATATTCTACCATCCATGGTGGGATTGATCCAATCTTAATCCTGCGCAGTAAGCTTATATATATGATCAATCTCAACATCCCCATACTCATGCTGGATAGGCTCTATATAGCGCACACCCTCGGAAGGATCTAATGGCACAACAACCCGGGTACCATTCTGTTCAAATATCATCTCCCTCTTCTTCAGGTTGATTATAGCATCCATGTCATAAGCCCAGTCGAACCCCAATAGCACAGGATATGGGTTACTGTCATCAACGATCTTAATCACTTCGAAGTCGACCAACATGCCAACGCCATCAATATCTATGCTAATCCCCTACAATCATCCCATAGGAATGATCTTCAGTTGGTTTTCCATCTGCAAATGAATGGGAAAAAATTGCAGCTTAGGCCTTCCCATCCACTCCCATGTTTGCTTTGGCGGAACGTTGGAATCTAATCTTAGACCCAGAATGACTTGATCCATCTAATAATCTCCAATTTGTGTAGTCAACCGCATCTCCCGGCTAGTTCTCTCCGTGTGCTTGTACACTTTATTTACCATGCATTGTTCCAGCTACAGCCTTTCCTTGCCAGTACAATTATCGATTAGTTCATGCATCCCTTCTATAGCCCTCTAGTCACTCAGAAATTTCATACATGTCTGCAAGAAGGACGCCAATATAGACTCATCCACTTCCTTTACTTTAGTATTCTCCTTAGGCTTGTTTTCTAATGGAAATATTTGTCTTTGCGTGGTAGGTGGCGAATTTTTAGGAGTCATAATGTCTTCCTTGCTTCCATGAATGTCTCTTTCTCACGCTGCACATTGAATCCAACATTTTTATCTTCAGCTTTCTTGAGTCATGTCTCTGTCACAACCTTTCTTCATTCTGCATGGTCTCCTCCGGTATTCGAACCATTGCGCGTCACTACATTAAAGCTTGGATCTATGTGGTGTGGTTCGGCCCTCATCATTTTTATATTCTGAGCCGACTGCTGGTTGAAATTTTACTACATCTTAGCTAAAAAAATGGGGCAATCTTCGACTTCATGGCGAAATTCTTGACAATACTTATAGGAAACTGCAGTGGGATTCTGAGAATCCCTAGAAAAATTTCCAGTATGCCCGCAATTGTAGCATATGACCTGACCTCTTCCACGACCTACGACTCCTCCTTGGCCATGCCCTCGGCCTAGGAAACCTCCTCGCGCAGTCGGAAAACCTGAATCTTTGTGCCCTTCTACCTGCATCTGATACGCACGAGGACTATTCTGCATCATCGGGTCATAACTCCTACAATGTTTTTCATCATGCCCAACCAAACTACAAAATTTATAGAAAAAATTCTTTGGCGATCTAACAAATTTCTGCAATATATGATAAAAGTCCATGGAATGCTGGCCTAAAATTCGTAGAGGCTACACCATACACTCGGCCTTACACTTGGCCCTGGGCTTGATCCAGGCTTCAATGGACCCAACATCCCAATGTTCAAATAGTATCTATAAACAGGGCGTTGTTGTTTATAGTGACCCTCTACTTTTCATTTGATACACTAGACCTCTGCACTCATGTCTGGGAGAACCTCCTTTCCCTTCTTTATATCCTGGAGCTCCATATGCAAACACACCAACTGATTTTGAATCTATTGCATTCCTATACTTGTATTAGTTATGGGTGATGCTTCAAACTTCATCGCAATATCTAGTGCTTTAGCTTGAGTTGCAATATTCTATTGAGATAATGGTAGCCTGAGATGAGGCAATAGCGCAGCAATGAACCATTCTCTATGTTGTGAACCTGGGATATTGAAACTAATTTCGCTCAACAATGTTTTAAATATTTGATCTACCTCCCATACGGACTTGGTAGTCTGATGGTTAATTTCTTTGATCTTTGTGATACACTAGGACTGAGACTTTCATTTCTTGAATTCAACTTTCAACGTGCTCTTTTTTCTCAGCCAAAGAATCATTTTCATTCGTCGTAAAATATTTCATGTAACAAGACAATTCTCTATCTTTCAGTGCTGCAATCAACTGTGCTTTCTTCATGTTTTCATCTGTAACATTTTGCGAACTCCATATCTCTTCTACCACAAACCATAATTGTTTATGATCATCTGTTCTGTTGAACACAGGCATCTTCAGGTGTTGGGCCATGGTGAATGGGCGGGGGGGGGGGGGGTAGAGGTGGAGGAAAAGAATGGGATGGAGCGATGATGGGGGTGGAAGGTTGGAGAAATTCCTCGACACTTTGCTGACTTTTAAACCTCAACGACAAATTTTTTTGGAGTAGCGGGGTTGCTTTCTCCTTTTTTCACACAATAGAATTTTAATCCATAGCTTCAATGAATTCAAGTACTTACCTCTAGGGTTTCTGAAGAACCTGCACTCTGATTCGCTATAAGACACAGAGGTATCAATCGCGAACTGAGTAATGAACCCTCCAAGGATACTGTCTATAAAATAATAAAAAACCCTCATGATCTTGTTATCAGTCCTTTTCAACTTCTCAATCAACTCTGAGGTCCATTGTTGGAGTGGGACCCCCTTGGGGGCAAATTTTGAGTAACTTTTGTATATATTTTTGGATATGTACGTTGTGTAGAAAGTTCAAGGGGCTTTGGGGTGGGTCAAAGACCCTCTTTTATGTAAATGGTTTATAAGGGTAAACTATGGGCCTCAAACCATGGTTTGAGACCATAGTATCTGTATGCTTAATAGATATAAAAATAGATAGAGTCTACTCGATGATGGTATGTAATGTTGATGATCTAAGTACGTCTATGCTTCCGTAATACAATTTTGTAAGTCTGGGTTGGGTAGAAAGGCTCTTGCTGGTTGTGTGTGCGGATACCTAGTCCTGGCTGTGTGTGGACTCCGTTGGTTGTGTGCACGAAAGGGTAAATGTAAGGGGAAATTCAGTTATAGTGAATTGTTTTGATATAATACAAAGACTAGTTTTGGTGAAGCACTGTGTTATATGTCTACTGTTATTACTTTGAGGCCACTTTACTTATGTTATATCTGCGTGACTAAACTGATTCTTTATGTATGAATATATGTTGATGGTTTAATACATCAATAAATATGCTTAAGTTATTTCACATTGCGAAGATCTAGTTATATTATTTATATCTGTGATGAATTAGATTTTCGATTCATCTGTGTATGCATTATCTATGTTTGTGACAAGCTGATCTGATAAGTATTTTTCTGTATATGCGCGCATCTATTTTTGATCTACAACATATTATTTTATAAACATGTTTAGGGATACCACATTAAATTCTTCCTCATGGTGCAGAAAACTGGTTCCAGCACCCCCCCATACTACTTCGGGAGTGACTTTGATCTGCACAAGCAGGTCATAGCCGAAAGGGCTAGTAGTTGGAGGGTTTGTTGGTTGCACAATAAACTATGAACCTGGGTCAGGACCATTGAAGCCAACAAATGTTTCCTTTTTCAGGACTGGGATCATTTTGAGGGAGATTTAATGTTGTGGCACCCTACGTAGAACGAATTGCAATATTGGTTGGATAAAAAATCCTTGAATTCGTGATCCAAGAGAATCAAAGTTCTAAGATATCTGTTGAAAAGTGGGTTCAGAAGTACATATATACATAAGTTCATGATATATTATTTTTTTCCTTTGCAACTGAGTTGCATGATTTGTTTTCACAATTGACTGAATTTAATACCTACACGAAGGATGATGCAGTCACTGAGTGGACTCCTAAATTGATACAACAATTAGAAAAGACAAGCAATAAGATCACTCGCATGATAGATCATTGGATCAGTCATGTCTTGGGAAGATTTGCGATTGAATTTTCCATTGATCAGTTTCTGTCATACTCTAAAGCAGAAAGAATATTTTTTAAGGGTCCTAGAGCTAAGTTCCTACTCTCTTTGAAGTTATTACTAGAGATGCTATTATGTGAACAGAAATCTTTGTGCCAAAAAATTGCATGAATGTCCAAAAGAGGCCCTACTATGTGCAGTGGAAGAATTTACCGTGAAAACCTAGAAGAAGTATTTTCTTATAGTCCTCTCAAGGGTAGATCTGATAGTGAGGATGAGCCTAAAACTAGCAGCTCTAATGAATCTGCGCACTCTGAAGAGGAGGAAGTTTCTTGAGAAGAAGTTTCACCAAATCAGAACAATCAGGGAGTCTTGACCGTCTTTCAAACCCCATACTCTCCACTTCCACACTCATCTCACAAATTTTCCACTCCAACTCCACCTCGGCCTCCCCCAGGCGCATATATGGTCGCATCTATGAAGCTACCTACTTTCAGAGGTATTGGAAATGAAGATATTGAGATTTTTTTGTTTCTCAGTGATGTTGTATGGAGAGCATAGTAGGTTAATAAAGTTTTTATTAAGAAGGCATAGTTATCCACTACTTCCCAAGCTCTCACATTGGATTGGTATATCATATATGTACAAGAAAAACCTAATTCCACTCTGGATGAACTGAAATATTCCCTAAAATAACATTTCAAGAAGCCTAAGTCATATGCGCAATTGGTTACAAAATTGGAAGAGATTCACTAAGAGATAAATGAATCTGTGTGGGAGGAAAATCAGAGGCTAAGGCGCACTATCAGAGATGGTGTATTCACTATCATTGATACCCAACATAAGGAGTGTTTTATTTCTATGCTGCTCCCACATTTGCGTTAGCCATTGGGTCAACAGAATATTGCCACGTAGGCTGAGGCTGTGGAAATTGCAATGGAATTAGAAGCTACACCGACACTTGTTGCTCTTGTAACTCAGCAGATTCAGAGTTAGTTAGAAGTGATGAATTTGGAGATTCAGAATCTACGCAAAGATAAGGGAAAGCAGGTGTTTACAGAATTCTGGTGCATATGATGTAAATTTGTTGGGCATCATAAGGATCAATGTCTTGTCTTCAATTATTATCTGAACAATGGAGGACCTAGCCTGTGGAAGAACACAGCAGGGCCAGAATGGTGTGCTATCTTTCAGGTTACACATTGTTAATAAAGGTTTTAATTGATGTCAATATGGCATTGACTAAGATTTCAATATTCCTGACATGCCCAGTTCCAGAAGACGATGTCATAACCCTTGGTTGACTAGGTTACAATCAATAATGATGTCAATCCACGAATATGTCAAGATAACTCTCGATTCCATTGACGATGTAATATACTAAATGAATGAACATGATTGTTAATAGAACTTGATAAAGGTTGGAATACTACGAAGATATTATTTTAAACTCTCCTAATGATGTTGGACTTGATGAAGGTTGGAAGACCTGCACTATTATTGAATACATGATGCTATACCTTCGTGATAACATGAATGATGGATACTATCATGATGACATGCATGTCCTACATAATGAAACCATGATCCTATGATGAAGAATATTTAGTCTTATACCTTGATGAATAATGAAGGCAAATAATGAAGAATCAAACCATAAAGAAGCCCAACACTCGAAGGCATTCTGCCCCACCTCCATTTTTGCACCAATAAATTACTAGTCACATTAAAAATTATTTTTCACTACCTTAGAGGCAGAATTTATCTATGAGACCTTCACCATCCTCTAGAGCATAATTTTTTCTTTCTAATGATCCCTCACTTGCCTCCTAACTCCAAATAGTTTAAGAAAACTCGATTTTTTAAGATGGAATATCATACCTGTTATCTAAGCCGACCTGTGCTAAAACCTCTCATGTCGGCCTACCCTTAAAAGACATGTCACTTCATTTAGCTATGGAAAAATCACTATAAATATAAGGTCTCAGACCTCACTCCTCATCAGAAACTCAGTTTGAATATCTATTACAGCTCGGATAAACAAGAGATAAGGATATATGTTCACATATTGTGGACAGTCAAGAAGAATAAAAAAAATAATTGTGTAGTGGTGGAGCTGTAATAGCTAGGGCATTTTTTTATCTGTGGATATTTTCCTCAACTCGTGGAACTGCACCATCATATTATTTGGATTGTGTACACCTCATCTCTTGTTACTTTTTGGACTGTTGAAGATTTAGGAGCTTGATACCACCACAGGCAGCTACATCAATCTTAATCACAGAATTACGATAGAACACAGTTGAGGAGGACAAGGACATTACGATACATGTGGAGGATATTGCGAACAGTTTTCCTGTAATAATTCTTGTGGCAAATTTATACTTTGGATTGTGATAAGTTTAAGTTCTACAGCTCGGTGCACCTCATATTACCTTAAAAAATGTGCTTAACCTTTTGTGGTGGGATAAGGATATGTGCTTGTGAAACTTAGACAGTGCTTGAAAAATAATCTCAAAGACACACCTATAGTCAATGTATGAACAAGTGTTGTAGCATACCTTGTTGTGGATTGTAACCTCTTTAACTCGAACTTTACCATAGTTACCTCGGATCAGTAATTGAAGGCTCATACTATCAACAATAAGGCCTTGTTACAGACCTTTGAAGGTTCGAATTTGTGATATTTCATCTTGTATAGTGAACAGGCATTACTTGTGAACTCGGATTGCAGAGATAAGCTTGGATTTGTGGTGTTGACATATAATTGTTCAAGGGCTCAGTGGTGTACTAATATTAAATGACATTCAAGGTCGTTGGACAGTGGTTTGTGAGCAGACCTACTTGGAAGACATTGAAACTCCTCTTGGAATTGGTTGGAAATTTGGTGTCTCTTGTGGGTAGATAATTGAGCATCGTTGAAGTGTATGGAGATTTGAAAGTTGGATCCTAGACCAAGTGAATTTCGAAGCAGCCCTGGAGATGTGAAGTACTTGGAACTCTTGAAGAGTTTGTGGGAAAGCATTTTTGAAGACATCTTTTGAGCATTATTGAAGACTCCCTTGGAGATTTCTTGAAGAAGCCTTTGAAGAGGCTTAGAGTAGGTGCTGCCTATTGAAGACACCTTGAAGGTCTTGGAGATATTATTGATGTGTTAAAGCAATAATGAGGTGACTTTTGGAGATCTTTGTTTGGGTGACATGAAGAGAAGTGACGATACCTTCTAATAAAACAAGGTTTTCATTGATGGTGTGACGTGGAGAATAAGTGAAGGCATTTTTGAAGATTGACAAGGCTTGTTGACGAAGACATTTGGAGTCGTGAAGTATAACCAAATATATCTTGACGAATTAAAGCAAGGGTTGGAGCCCAAGAGGTTGGAACCTTGTAAAGACAAGGTTGGTGCCTTGGAGGATAGGGTTGGAGCCCTAAAGGATCATATTCCTCAAGAAACCAGGTCGGAGCCTGAACCAGATAGAGGGTTGGAGCCCTTGAGGTTGGTGCCTCAGAATTGACAAGTTTGGAGCCTTGGTTGTCCAAGTCAGTTCTTGGAAAATACAGTGTTATCATCAATAACATTTGGTTTGATTAGGAAAGTCATTTTGTATAGGTTTTAGTGTGTTGATGATTTAATTCATGAAAATTGATGAAATTTCATGATTTGTTTATAGTCCTAAGTCTTTAGAGCCTCCACATGCCATCTCATTAAAGTCATGTAAATACAAATCTACCAAGAATCCACATGCATTGGTTCAAATTAAGTTTTAAGCCACTTTTTCTACTTTTTCCTGAATCCGCAACAAATTTTGTGGAAAACAGGCTGTTTTCGCTATGGACTCACCTGACAGTTTCGTAGCGAATTTTCACTATTCATAACAGAAAACGATACAAACTCGTGCTTTTATACACTGGCAAGGTAATGGATGAGGTGTCAATTTTCAAATGGATAAGGGTCAGTATGAGGTCACTTGCTGAGTTGTTGGAGTCATGGTTCATGTTTGGTCATCATTACCATCCCATCATTATTTTTTTCTTTCCTGATTTGGCCTCCTTCCCTTTTCATTCAAACTTACCATTTCAAATCATCCTTGCGAGTTGCTTGTTGTCACCTTTTCTCTTTTTTCTGAGTATAGTTGTTGTTGTTGTCTTAAGGAAGGTCCAACCTTTGTTTGCAAGCTGCTTGCAGTGCGTAATTGTCATTTTCAGGTGTCACATTATCAAGGAGGCCAACGTTGTTTTGAAAGGAATGACCACACATAAGAAGACCAAAAAAGGAGGCTATTTGGTCAGGTATGAGCCAATGGACCTCAACTTGGTCATGGAAGATCCAATTTTTGGATCATCCTTCACCAGTGCTGGATGCATGAGGTTTTGTCAGAAGTTGCAAGGGTATCATGCCCAAGTTTCCAAGGATTTTGTAGTTAATTTTGTTGGCATTACATCAAATTTGGGCATACTAAATTTCATGGTTTCTCATGATTCCATCGCCCAAGAAACAAAAATTTCAAGGACAGGGGAAGAGTGGTTTAAAGCCACCAAATTTAGATTGCAGAATTGTAATGAGTTCCTGAAGCCTGAGCACATAGGAATATACATGACCTTAAGGATACCAAGAAACTGTCTCGAAGAGAATTACTCCAAACTCTTGTTGGTGATTCAAAAGTATTTCACATGTGAAGGAAGGTTTCACATGATATATCAATACAACTTCATACTTTTACTCCATTTAATTGGTAAGCAGCTTTTGGACCTTCCATTTTTCCTATTCGAAAGCTTAGGAAAAATGTCAGATAAAGTACAATCTAGGCTTGAGAGTAGTGAAACCTCTATCTTCCATTATGGATTAATTAAGTTGCTGGTTATGGAAGAGTTGAAAATATTAAAAAGGGAGTGGGCTAAAATTTTTTTTTAAGTGGTTATGAAGTGGATGTGTTGACTCCTAAGAAAACACCTAAATCAAAGACCAAACCTTCTAGTAATAATGATGAGCCTATAGTTGAAGCTAAAGGTGGACAGGAATGAGAAATGTAGCCAATTACAGAGCCCATGGAGGTTGAAATGGAACATTTGCAGAAAACAGAGATACATCAGCCCACACCTTCAAGTAGCAGGCTTAAACCTAGCAAAAAGAGTCATGGAAGAATCACTAGGAGCTAGACAGTTTGAAAAGGTAATCTTGATGATATTTTACAAGCCATAGATATAGAAGAAACCCATGTGGTTAAAGTTGTGGAGGTCAAAGAAGGTATTAAGAAGAAGAAAGGCCTCACTGCCAAGAAACTTGACTTTTCCAATGAAGATGCAAGTTTTGTCTTTAAACCAAGAAATCCTCTCACTAGATTACAACTTTCCAAAGGTATAAAGGCTCATAATAAGCCTAAAGAGATATAAAAGGGAAAAAATTCTATGGTATAAGAAATCATCGACCTATCCCCAACAAAAGAAGAAATTATCAAGCAGAGGAAAGGCAAGGAGAAGGTCAGTTAAAAGTCTGAAGTGGAGCTTCTAAGGGAGCAGTTGAGGGGGGAAGAGGTCATTGAAACAAATCTGTAGTTGGAAGAGGCTAAGCAAGAAAGGAATATGGTAGAGGAGTTCAAGGAGAAAGTGAATGAGCAGATTACCTATTATGATGAAACCCTAACAAGTGCTAAGAAACTACTAAAGGGAACCCTCCCTTTATGCAAAGTGATGAAGCACACAAGGAAAAGGAACATTGGGCTGCAAGTGGAGAGGAAGAAACTCAAAGCCCAAGTGAAGGAGCTAGAGGTGCATATGGAAATGGTACAAACAGAACTCAAGAAAAATAGCTTAAAGATGACATTGGTAAATGAACCTGTTGAAGCTTAAACCACTGCTTCCAAGGGTGAATCCATTGTTGCTTGAAAGGGGGTAAAATACATTTTAAGATATTTTTTGCCTCATTATAGCTCATAATTTACATAGAAATGAGCAATTTTGAAGAAGAAATCAGAAAATTTTCAAGCATGTTGTCTATTAGGCAAGTTCGTAGTGTATTCCAGGCTTAAACCTTAGAAAACACTACGAACTTGCTGAAGATGTTTTTTGGGAATATATGTCAGGTTTTGTCACAAAGAAGGAAGGTGAAGGCATGTGTTTAAGTGTTTAGACCCACCAGACATCCTCCAATCAGCAAAGAGGGCAAACAATTTATGGAGATGGCCAAAGTAGAAAACGCTACGAAGTCTCGCTACGGAATTGCCTAGAAGTCCTTTGTTTTCGAAGCGAGGAGAAATTTGAAAATTTTCAAGCCTTAATTGTTTTTTGGAATAGGTCATCGAGCTGAAAGGGTCAGAAATCATTAGTGGAGTTTTTGGTTGAAGACACACTCATCGAAAAATTTAATCAAGCTACCAGCTCATCATGGCAACCACATCAGCAAATATGACATCACCTCCTCAAAGCTCGGAAGACATACCTCCTATCTTGGTGGGGGGTGTTTATTGTTCATTCATGGACATTTCCACCTTAGGAACATGATATTTTCGATGTATATCAGCAAACATGGGGCTTTTAAAGTTTGTTAAATGTAATCAAGTGTATTAAAGTCCTATTAGGTTTCAAATTCCTAAAAATAACAGATCTATATTTTCTCTCCTTGTAATCTTCTTTTTGGTTAGTCCATGTGTCATCAGAGGTATTCGAAGGTATGGCCTTGCAGATAGACTCATTGTCAAGGTACCTAAATTTATAAATAGGTATATGATATATGGAGAGAGGGTTGATGGATGTTATATTGCAGACTACTATTGTAAATATTTTTTATCAGTAATATACAATGGCAGTAGACTTCTTTTCTTACATGAGATTCATTGGTATTCTTATATGTATTTGTTTTATATATTCTGTTACTCTATATTCAATATGATAGTTGCATAATTACTTGGAATTCACTGTCAACATACTCCAACTTCCTTTATGAAACTATTCTATTGTAAATGTTAGGTTTTATTGGAATACACATGCCTCAGCTTCCATGAGAGAAGTTTCATATGTCACTAAGTTTTCATACTGACTCCATATGCCCAATGGTATTTATTTGTTTGCATCTTTCACCTGCACAAAAACACATTTAAAGCCTTTTTCAAAGTTAGCCATCTATTGATATTTGTTTACTTAATATCATCTTTATCCTTGAGAGAGCCCTCTTAGGCTGGAAAGGCTAATTTCCAGCTAAAATTAGGTTTGAAATAGTTACTCTAAGTTGGCTGTTGAAGCAACCCATCAGCCTCAATTTAGTGATAACATACAGGATGGAGCCTGGGAGATTGAAGATCGATGTCTTCATCTTGGGTTGGATCCCTACATATATTGTACTTGATTCATTGCAAAGAAGAAATTAGTAAAATAATTTATTATTATAGTTCATTTTTTGTTCTAAAGATAAGTTATCCAACTGGTAAAAATAACAATTGAAAAGAAATACTGATTCACCCCCCCTCTTAGTATTTTCAACAATTGGTATCAGAGCCAGTACCTTCACTAAAAGCCTAAAAACTTGAAGGTTTATCATTCGAACACAAATGGAAAAGCTAAGGATTAAAGTATCCAATCCTCCTACATATTTGTCTTCCTCAACCATTGAAATTGAAGTCAATCAATTTGTGAAGGCTCCATTGTTCAATGGAAACTTTGATATATGGGAGGAAAGGGTGAGGAATTTATTAAAGACTGAAGGCATTGAAGTCTGGAAATCAGTGATTGCTGATAGCATGATGGAAGGAGAATCCAAAGAGTATAATACAAGATAAATGAAAGCAATCTTGAAAGGAATACCTGATTTTAAGAAGGACAATTTGGAAAAATGTTCATTAGCAAAAGGCATATGGGACAAACTTCATGATCTTCACTTAAAATAAGAATTGACCATGACCTCTACTCAAGAAGGTGATGTAAATCAAGAAGGAAATCTATAACCCATCAAGGAAGTTGAAAATAAGAATGATGACATCGAGGCCAAAGAAGACCTAGAAGAAGAAGAAATCAAAGAAGACTTTGAAGAAGATCTCCGGACTAAGCTTATAGATGCCATGGAATAGATTAACAGTTTAAAAAAGGAAAATGAGGGACTTAATAAGAAAGTGCAAGATGGTGATTGTTGTAACAGTATTTGGTTTTTATAAGTTAGCATATTTAGTTTAAAAAATTAAAAAAATAAAATGCTAATTTAGGATATGGATGAAAAATAAAATAAAAAAATGTTAGGAAAAAATTATGTTTTTATGCATCCATGTCAAATAAAAATGTTAGATTTTAGTTTCCCTAAAGAATGAAGGCAAAAATAAAAAATGTTAGGGAAGCAAACAAAACAAAAAATATAAATTCTTTAGTTTTCAAAAATAAATTCATGGCTGCTTGTTTAAATGCACCAATAAAAAAGATTAAAAATTAATTAATGACGATTAGATTCTTTAAAAGGGGCTTATATTTTCATTAATTAAGAAAATCATGTGAGTGCCTATTTGCTTTTATCCTAAGTAACAAGACGACAAAAGGTCAAATCGTGCTAAATAAAGTGATGGAAAGTTTCAACGAGCGATCTCTTTCCCTCTCGAGATCGAGGACGAAGTAGCACTTCGCGACTACCCCACCACCCCCACCCCCCCGACCATTTCTCGTTAAAACAGGGGGGGCGGGGGGGGGGGGGGCAGGGGGGTCCAAAAAGTGGTTTTAATGGCTGTCGCTTTTTGCAATGTTTCAACACCACGTGACTTCGCACCCCCTCCACCCAAAACCATAAACCGGGAGGTACCCCTCGTGAAATCCACCGATGGTAAAATTCTTCCAATATATGTTTCCTCCCGTGCCTTAAGCCAATGGATCTATTCCTCCATGCCATAACCGTTGTCCATCCAACCAATGACATGCCACCACATCATCCAATCATTTCCCTCCTACGCCTCTGCGCCCTAACCGTTTGTACTTCTTTGCTCGCCAATTCACTCCATAACCATTTGGTTCGTTGTTGCTCATTAAAGCCTGCTCTTGAATAGTTAAGCTACTACGGTCATAATATAGGCCGTTAAACACAAATTTTTACTTATAAAATGGTTTTTGAATTACCTTATATCACTTTTACCTTCTCTTCAATTCATCACAGTCTATCGTCTCTGCATTCGGTTCCCTGTCACCATTTCCACGACCGCCCGACCTTCTGATTCTTCCTCTCATTCCATATCCCTGTCTAAAATGGCCCCGAAAGCCAAAAAAAAAAAGCAAGTAACCCCAAAAGGAAAATCCAAGAAACAGGTGGTCGAAGAGGTGTAGGCCACCAACCCAGTTGCAGAAGAAATATCCACTCCTACACCACACCTCAACCTAGATCTGATACCCCTCGTAGATGCCTTATTTAAGGTCACAGATGCCCACTGAAAATTTTATTTCATGAGCTATATATGTGGCTCAAACAGAAACACATTGATAATAAGGACCCTATCAGGTTCTGGGAATCAATGTTGCCCTTGTTTGCCTTTCCACAGACCCATTCTTTCCCTGACATTATTTCCTGGTGCCAAGCACAATATGATCCTATAAAGAGAGCAGTGGTGGCTCAGAATGGAAACATTCTGATCACCATCTCCCTAGAGACCATAAACCAAATGCTCCCCATCCCTTCATCCGATTCTCTAACCCATTTTTCACCTGTTGCTTTTATGGACCTTTGCCATAAGTAAGCCTTCCCATAAAGAGCCATATTTTTGAAATATTCTTACCTGAGGATGCAAAGTTTCCCAAGAAAAATCCACCATACTCATCCTCTATATTTCTTGAAGCCTCTAAACAATTCATTTCACTTCTTTCAAACCTGTTAGGATACCCAGATAACCAGATAGTTGATGAACCCATCATGGGGTTCCTATCCATTTTTAGCAAATACAAAGCACCATTGTTCATGTATAATTACAGAAAATTCTTGGCTGAAAATATACATGAGAAATTCATGAATTTTACAACTCAGGGTGTGTTTAATTACACTTCTGTAATTATTCACATGATTCTTTTTCAACAGACATAGATGTTTCCAAATAGCTTCAACAAACAGGATGCATAAGGATTGAATCAATCAGTGATTCACTGGATAAAGTTAGTGAGGGCTACATCAACAAAAACTACATTTGTAGAGTTCATAGGCTCCTTCATACACCCAGTGAAGCAGTTTCTTACTGACGCAACAAAACTGAAAGTCTGCCCCAAGGAGAGCTGGTCAACTGTGACGTGGCTCTGTTAGCATTTCCCTTTGTTTTATCCCACGTGGCTCTTTATCTTCCGTTTATTTTATTTATCAATTTCAAAGAAATTGAAAAATAAACATATTCACTTTCGAATGTTCTATTATATTTCCTGGCTTATATATATATATATATCTCCAAACCTTTATAACCAAAGTTAACCCTTCGCACTTTGTTTTAATACTCCACGCTTTCTTTTAAAAAAATGACTTATAATAACCCTTGGCTCCGGGCCCACCTCTACGTCCAATCACCCAATCAACCGCTCGTATCGTACCTGGCTATCCTCCACGCACCTTGGTTAAACTCCGGGCAAGTCCAACGTGCGATCACCGTCCGATGGCCCTCTCCCAAATCAACAGCTCATATGCATATCGCTCGGTCTCCTAGTACGAACGTTAACGCGCGATGGCGCGCTCTGAACGGTGGTTTTCTAGGGGTCCACCTCGCCATGTGTCAACAGGTCTATGGAATCGCTCGCGTTCAGAAAAATACCGCCTAGACACCAAAAGCGGTGCGATATGGGCAATCCACCTTTGGAAATCCGCTCACGGTTTTTTGTACAGTGATTAACTACGGTTCACGCCGGGTTTGTGTTCTCCTTCGTACACTCTCCGTTTGTTAACTCAGGGTTTAGTCCCGGTGAGGAAACTCAATTAGCGGCAAAAAAAATATAATTCTCTTTATACGGGAATTTCACCAGCACTAAACAGGATTCAATGACCACGATTTCTCTACACAGGCCTCGCCTGTGGTGCGATAATTTCACAAAAATTTCTTGGATAAACTACTAGGAAGGGTAGATAGAGGGCCACGGAGACTTTAGGACCATTCAATT
This sequence comes from Pinus albicaulis, assembly GCA_034641835.2. Taxonomy (NCBI): domain Eukaryota; kingdom Viridiplantae; phylum Streptophyta; class Pinopsida; order Pinales; family Pinaceae; genus Pinus; species Pinus albicaulis. Next base: position 47,180,361 of record CM076574.1, on the reverse strand, counting down.
CAACATTCGTATAAAGTGTTCAATTGCTTCGCAGTTAAACAAAATTCTCCACAATTAACGGTTCAAGAAAATACAATGGAAAATAGGCTCTGAAATCATTTAACTGGAAACAATTGTTAACACACAGAGTTTATTGCAGAAATATCTCTTTCTTCCTCTCTTTTCTCTAATACATCCGAGGGATTTATATACATAAACATATGACTCTTCAGTTCCTCTGAGAGGACCGTTCTAGAAATCAAAGGTCTAATTACAGCTTATTCCAACAACTGAACTGACAGCTGGAGCGAACCTAACTGTTCGACTTCTAAAAACTCTAACCAATATAAATAATACAGTCAGCTGAGGTATTGACACCTAGATGTTACAATTCAAGTGATTTCGAACCCTCCTAGCCACAACATGTGGACAAAACCTCCTACATTGCTGGCTAGTGTCTAATGCCCCTGCATCAGACTCTTGAGGGCAATTTTCTTCATGGGCTCCTGTCCATGAGCTCTTCCACTAATCTGCCTATCTTCTGCAACATTCCTTCAGTCATCCAAGTGGCATCTTCCTTTGGTTTTTCCTTCCATTTGATCAAGTACTGAAAGTACTCTTGTCCTCTGGTCCTTCTGGATACTCTTTTGTCCAATATCTTTTTTGGTTGCAATGGCTGTGATGGAGGTAGCTGTTCTCTCCATTCAATCTATTCCTTGTCTGCTGATATTTCTTTTGTACCATCATCTTCATACTTGTACAAATCTGCAACATTAAAAATGGGAGATATTCCAACATCAGGAGGTAATTCAATCTCATAAGCATTTGCAGAAAAATTCCTAAGTATCTTGCATGGCCCAATCTTTTTGAACTTCAATTTGTTATACTGCTTCTTTGGGAATATCTCCTTTCTCAAGTGTGCCAAAACCTGATCTCCTACTTCAAAATGAACTTATTTTCTGCTCAAGTCTGCTATGCTTTTGTATCTGATGCTGCTGCCTTGTAGTTGTTGTTTCACTTGTTCATGTATGGCCTGGATATCTGAAGCAAATTCCTCACCATCTGCACTCCTTAGCTCTACCTTTCCTAGATTTATTAACTCTGATATTCCTCTCGGGTGCATTCCATAAAAAATATGGAATGGAATTTTCCCTATGCTCCTGTTTGGTGAGTCATTATATGCATATTCTACCTGGGGCAAAATATGATCCCACTGCTTGGGATGCTCTCCTGCAAGACTTCTCAACAAATTTCCCAGACTCCTATTCACCACCTCAGTTTGTCCATCAGTCTAAGGATGATAAGTTGAGTTGAAACTCAGTTTGGTACCAAGTTTCCTTTTAGTATCTCAAAATGGCCCACAAATCAGTACACCTGTACGGCTCATACCTTAGGCAACCTTTAATCTAACAACTGCCAGCAAAGTTAGCAACATGGGTGGCATCACTGGATTTTATAGCATGGAATAAAATGTGCCATTTTGGAGAATCATCCTCTTCACAAAAGACACATCCATTCCCTCTCGATTCTTGACATCCTAGAACAAAATCCATACTCACCATCTAGGAGATCAGTTGCGGAATTAGGTAAAGGGATAATACAATCCTGCATTACAATATTCCTTTGGCATACTGACAATATTTCAATTCTTCTAAACTTATGCCTATTATCTCATATTAAGCCAGTATCACAGTAGCTGACTTCTCATAGGTTTTATCAGTACCAAAGTGTCCTACAAGTCCACCACTATGCTTCTCTTTGATAAACTTTTACCTCATGGAACATCTTGGTACACAGTTGGCTTCTTCAAATCACTGATCCTCTGCAGGAAATAATCTGACCACTAGCTTCTATACGTTAAAATAGGATTCATCGCTTATCAAATGCTTCTTTAAAATGCAGATCGACATACAATTCTTTTAAAATCAAATCCTACAACTAAACTTAAATTTCTTGGTATGACTTATGTACCTCCTACTCAAGAGCTATGAGCTACTTTAGTAGCTTGTGATGCTTATACCATTCAAAACAAAATTTCATTATAGAATACTCAACCCATTCAGCGTGTATGTTTCAGCTTGGGTTACTGTACAATATCTACAACATGATGCAGAATATATACAATTCTGGACATCAAATAGTGTCTCCATTTCTTCAGTGCCTGAACAATTGCATAGAATTTCTTCTCATAATAGGAATACTTTCTTCTGGTGTCATTCAGATTTTCATTGAAATATGCCACAGGCCTATCATCCTGACTCAACACAGCTCCAATGGCCTCCCCACTGGCATCACATTTTACTTTAAATGGTTTAGTAAAATCAGGCAGAATCAAAACAGGCTTCTCAGTTATCTTTTGCTTCAAAATTTTAAATTTTTTTTCTGCATCAGCAGTCCAATTAAATGGTTGTTTGCTCTTCTTTATTGTCTCAATTATGGGTGCATTGATCTTACTGAATTTTCTTATGAAATTTCTGTAAAAACTAGCAAGTCCATGGAAACTTCTTACCTCAAAAACATTCCTGGGTGAAGGCCACTCCAAAATTTCCTTAACCTTTTCTGGGTCCATCTTCAATCCTTCTGTAGAAACAACAAACCCCAAATACACCAAATCTTCCTTCATGAATGAGAATTTCTTCAAATTTATCAGCAGTTTCTCTTGGTGCAGCTTCTTTAAGACATGCTTAAGATGCCTTAAATGCTCTTCTTTAGTTCTGCTGAAAACTAATATATCATCCAGATACACTATCACAAATTTACCAATGAATTCCTTCAATACCTCATTCATAAGTCTCATGAAAGTACTAGGTGAATTTGACAACCCAAAAGGCATTACCATCCATTCATACAGTCCTTCATTTGTTTTAAAGGCAGTTTTCCACTCATCACCCTCTCTTATTCTAATCTGATGGTATCCACTTTTTAAATCTATCTTTGAGAAATATTTAGCACCACTCAAGCAGTGCATTAAATCCTCGGCTTCAGGCAAAGAATCCTTTGATGGTAGATACGTAATTCTCGAATCGGTACACATCCTCTAGCCTCCATCCTTCTTGGGCTCGGCTCTGTGTCTTGCACATGGACTTAAACTTTCTCTATTGATCCCTTGTCCACCCAACTCTGTTCATTGTCACTTAGTTCCTCTTTACAGCCGGGAGTCATTCTGTAGGCTGCCTTATTTGGCAGATTTGAACCAGGGATAAAATCTATCTGATGGCTGATCTTTCTCATAGGTGGCAGCTCATCGGGTAAATCATCCACAACAATGTCACAATAATTGTCTAACATCTCTTGGATTTCTATTGGAAAATCAGAAATATTTGTAGAAGTAAGAAATACCTTAGGTTTGCAAACTAAAGCAAAACTTACCTCTTCTTCTTCTATCTGCTACAGATATTCCTTCCCGCTCATCAACAAGGTCTTTGGATCAATCCTTCTGCTTGATGGCTCTCCTTCTTCCATGGGAATCAATGTATGATGTACCCCATCCTTGAAGAACTTGTAAGTGTTCTTATTGCCATCATGCACTGCTGCTCTGTCAAACTGCCAAGGTCTATCCAGCAGTATATGATACACATTCGTGGGCATTACATCACACAGGACCTTATATTTTTATTTTCCCATTTGCAGCTCTATCTCACACTGTTCTTTCACAACCAGCTAGTGCCCTTTGTGCATCCAGGACACCCTGTAGGGAGTTGGATTCCCCCTTGTCTTCAACTTAAAATTTTCTATTACCTCAGTGGAAACCAGATTTTCTGCGCTGCCACTATCAATGACTAGCTGGCAGCATTTCCCTTTAACTTTGCATATCATCCTAAACAAAGTCTTTCTTTGTGCAGGCTCAGTGACCTCTTTGGCTTGCTTCAACAGGACCTTATTCACCACTAAGGATTCTCCCCTCTCTGGAAGAATTTCTTCTTGATTTCTACCTCTTCTCTAGCACAGGCAACAACAACATTTCTTGGACCAGCGCCCACATTCTCTGGACACTCCTTAGTGCTTATGTCCCACTTGCTGACATCTATAGCACCTTAATTCTCTACCCCTTTCTGTGTCTTTGCCTCATATTCCTTTCCTTTGTAGAACCCCTTAAATCACTTGCATCATCCTCTGTAGATGCATTACGAGGTGAAATGCAGTAGCTCCATCCTGGGTGTAGCAGGCTTTCCTCTACCACCCTGACTTCCCTTTCCACGGAAAGTACCTCTCTTCTTGGTAGACTGTTTCCTCAGGAGTTTCTCCTCTGCTTTCAAGGCCATCTGATAGGCCTCTTCCACTGTCTTAGGAGACAGGAGACCAATCTCATCTTGGATCTCCAGCTTGAGACCATTCACATATATGGCAGTCTTCTCTGGTGTGTCTTGAAATTTCCCAACCCTTATGCTCACTCTGTAGAATTCCTCTATGTATTCCTTTACTATCAGCAACCTCTGTCTTAGGTTATGCATTTGCTTATACAATGTCAGCTGGTAATCACTAGGCAAGAATTTACCTTTTAATTTAGCCATCATTCTCGTCCAGCTCTTGATAGGCTGCTTGCCAACTCTCCTTCTTTCTGCCTGCACTCCATCCCACCAAAGTGCAACATGTCCTTTCAGCTTTGTCACTGCAAACTTGACCCTTTTATCTTCGCTTATTTCTTCATAATCGAAGCATTTATTCATTTCATTTATCCAATCCACCAGTTCCTCTGGATTCAGTCCCCCTGCATAACTCGACACTTCAATTCTGGGCTTAACTGTAGACCCCAGAACAGTTCTGAGGAGCCTCATGTCAGGAGGAATTTCAACATTTTCTTTAGCCTCTTCTGTTTTAGGTTCACTGATGTCTTCCGGATCTCTGGGCTGTATTCGCTCCATGGCATCCATTCTGGCTTTGACCCTCTGCAACATCCCCAACACCTCAACGTTGGCAACAGGTCTTCTTCTGCCAGCACCTCTACCAACTCGGATCGCCATGTGAGCTCTTCTGCAAAAACAACCTTAAAACAATGGCTCTGATACCACAATTGACGCAACAAAACTGAAAGTCCGCCCCAAGGAGAGCTGGTCAACTGTGACGTGGCTCTATTAGCATTTCCCTTTGTTTTATCCCACATGGCTCTTTATCTTCCGTTTATTTTATTTATCAATTTCAAAGAAATTGAAAAATAAACATATTCACTTTCGAATGTTATATTATATTTCCTGGCTTATATATATATATATATATATATATATATATATATCTCCGAACCTTTATAACCAAAGTTAACCCTTCGCACTTTGTTTTAATACTCCACGCTTTCTTTTAAACAAATGACTTATAATAACCCTTGGCTGTGGGCCCACCTCTACGTCCAATCACCCAATCAACCGCTCGTATCGTACCTGGCTATCCTCCGCGCACCTTGGTTAAACTCCGGGCAAGTCCAACGTGCGATCACCATCCGATGGCTCTCTCCCAAATCAACGGCTCGTACGCATATCGCTCGGTCTCCTGGTACGAACGTTAACGCACGATGGCGCGCTCTGAACGGTGGTTTTCTGGGGGTCCACCTCGCCATGCGTCAACAGGTCTATGGAATCGCTCGCGTTCAGAAAAATACCGCCTAGACACCAAAAGTGGTGCGATATGGGCAATCCACCTTTGGAAATCCGCTCATGATTTTTTGTACAGTTATTAACTACGGTTCACGCCGGGTTTGTGTTCTCCTTCGTACACTCTCCGTTTGTTAACTCAGGGTTTATTCCCGATGAGGAAACTCAATTAGCGGAAAAACAAATATAATTCTCTTTATACGGGAATTTCACTAGCACTAAACAGGATTCAATGACCACGATTTCTCTACACAAGCCTCGCCTGCGGTGGGATAATTTCACAAAACTTGCTCGGATAAACTACTAGGAAGGGTAGACAGAGGGTCGCGAAGACTGTAGGACCATTCAATTCAACAGTCGTATAAAGTGTTCAATCGCTTCGTAGTTAAACAAAATTCTCCACAATTAACGGTTCGAGAAAATACAATGGAAAATAGGCTCTGAAATCATTTAACTGGAAATAATTGTTAACACACAGAGTTTATTGCAGAAATCTCTCTTTCTTCCTCTCTTTTCTCTAATACATCCGAGGGATTTATATACATAAACATATGACTCTTCGGTTCCTCTGAGAGGACCGTTCTAGAAATCAAAGGTCTAATTACAGCTTATTCCAACAATTGAACTGACAGCTGGATCGAACCTAACTGTTCGACTTCTACAAACTCTAACCAATCTAAATAATACAGTTAGCTGAGGTATTGACAACTAGCTATTACAATTCAAGTGATTTCAAACCATCCTAGCCACAACATGTGGACAAAACCTCCTACATTGCTGGCTAGTGTCTAATGCCCCTGCATCACTTACCAATCAGACAGAACCCATAATTGGAGAAGAGATCAAGAGGATCTTACATTTGAGTGAGCAAGCCAAAATAGGGGATTGGTATTTATACCAAAACTACACATAAATTAGATTATATGGTTGTGAACTCCCACCATATAAGCTCCCTAGATATGTCCCTATGAGATTCTTTTCCCTAGATTATATTCGACAGATGGTAAATATGGATGACCTCCATTTTTTTTCAGAGAAAAGGAAAGCTCAGTTCAAGCTCAAGGAAAGCAGTGGATCTTTCATCTGTAACACCAGATCAGTTGGTGCTGAAGCTAATGCAATGTTGAAGAAAATGGGTTTCCAACCAAGTTTCACTTAGTCTTATAACCCACATGGCATTATTTTTGCTCTGAGAGTTGAACTCAAAACAACCTCCTATACTCATACCTCCAGAGAAGAAATAGAAAAAATATATGAATCAATATGAATGGGTTGAAGGCACTCTTCAAGAAGAAAAGAGTCAGAGAAGAGCTTCCACCTACTAAAGAAATCATGAAGGAGTTTATCTTACAACACAAGAAGCCAAAGCTTAATTCAGCTTTACTTTCAGAAGGAGGACAACTAGAGAATTTTGATTTGGGAGACACTGAAGTTTCCACATCAACAAGTGTTCCCATGAATCCTCCATCATCATCACCTGCTAGAGAACATTTGGAGATTATCTAGCACTCAGAGGCCAGCTCTTCTGAAGAACAAAATATCTTCTCTAGATTTTTAGACATTAAGCATAAGAATGAGGCATTAAAATCTAATGTCTATATTCAGTTCTGGAAACAAACATCAAATTCCCAACACAGGCTTCTCACTGCCTTTGACATTGAGAAAGGGAGGATGCAAATGGCCTTTTTGCAGGAAACAGTTCCTTTTCCAAAGAATCATGCTGAATATAAAAAGATGGTGTTTTCTTTTGATGCAATTCAGATCCATCCTCTAGATCAGATGGACATGCACAGACAATCTGGAGAGATGCTCTTTTCAACAATGATAACAAGAGCCATGTCACTCTCCAAAATAAAGATTTCATTGTCCAATGTTCAATCTCAGCTTAAGATTGAAAATTTGTCTTGATTAGCCAAAGATAACAGACTGAAGTCTTTGGAGAATCTGGTAGTGAAGGTTGGATATGATCCAAAATACTACAAAGCAGTTGAAGAAATTATTAAGAAGAAGAATGCAGACATCTTTGCTCAGCGCAAACATCTCAATTTTCCTTCAACTGAAGATCCACAGACAAAAAAAATTGCATAAAATGAATACAACAAGGAGGAGATGCTCAGATTAATCGTTGAACAAAACATTCAAATAAGAAAGATGGAAGAAAAAATTGAAGAGCTGTTAAAGGAGAAATGAGTAGCACGGGTGGATACTGATCCAAATACATTAGTTCATGCAGGTACAGAGCCTTCAACATCATTGACAACAACTGATACATCAAAGTTGACATGGGATTTGGCTATTCCAAAGCAGGAACATGAGAAGTTGTAGCAAATATTTCAGATTTTAGAATCACAGAAGATCATAAATGATACCTTATACATGGAGGAAATGAAAAAGTCTCATATGTTGGGACTCAAGGTTAAAGAGTTAGAAAGTGAATATTTAATGGTGGGAAAATTGGCTGAAGCCAAGCATAACATTTGGGAAGACATCAACAAGTCTATGACAGAAGTATGGCCATCCATATATATTATTTTTTAACAGCAAGATCTCATCACCAAGTGCAAAACAACAATAGAAGAACATAAATAAAATCTCAAGAAAAATCCATGTGAAGCCATTGACATGATCAAAGTCTTGAAGTCAAAGAATAAATAAGAGTTGGAAGAAATAAAAATGATGGATAGAACTGAAACAATCTTAGAGATCAAGAAAGTTTTATAGAAGAGGAATTTAATCAACCAACTGTGAAGAAAATGTGAAGCTATGAATATTGTTGTTCAAAGGTTTCATACAAAGTTTAACTTTTTGAATCATAAAGGACTGCCAGGATTGGTAGTATTAGATGACAAGTTGATTAAATTAGAGGATTATTGTAAAAATTTATATACTATTGCAGTGTATAAATCAAATTTTGTAGGTATTAAAGGACAGATTACAGGGAAAGCATTTTTAGAACCTTTGTGGCTTGATTTGATCATTCAACATCAAATCAAACATGTGTTCATTAAGAAGCCTACTTTCGAGAGATATATAGATGTGGATGAAATCTTCAAAAAAATGATGAGTGCAGAAATCCCAAGTGAAGAAAAATGGGATAAATTTTGTGAAACCATCAAGTAAAAGTATGATATTCACAGCATGCCAGCGCAACAGATTTTCAAGGGTCTAGTCATTAACAACCTCCATAAAAAAGGGCCAAGTCATCAACAGCTTCCATGAAAACAGAGACACGTCATCTATTTGTTTCCTTCTTCTATTCTACTCCATTCTATTAGTGTAATCAGTTTAAGATATTTCTGAGTTTTAGAAATTAGTATAAATAACTCTCATTATGAGTTATTAAGGGTTGCACCCTTGCATAAACAAATTTTTGTAAGCAAAACTGTACAATTTTTTTGATCATCAATAATACAAGAAGGATTTTGAATTTTTCTCATATAGCTTTGTTCTATCTGTGAGTTTTTTCTTTTTTTCATTACATTTTGTCTCTTCATATGTTTAATTGTTATCAAGATAATCAAGTGAGATTAACTGTGTTTCAATTATCGTACAATTCCCCCTGAAGTTATTATTAATAAAAATAATGATTTACTAAACAGTTTGTTGATGTAAGTCCCTTTCATTTATAAATTGTCAGCATCTTGATAATGTTAAATGTATTCTATTGAAATTTTAGACATTGTTTAAAATATTTCAAACTTATGATTAATTAAAGAATTCAATATGAATATTTGGTTATCATATCTTCTTAGATAAGCCTACTTAACCATTTACAAAATCTTAATCATTGTGTGAGATAAACAATCAACCCTTAATCTTATTTTCTGATATTATCTGAAATATTTAAGCAATAACTGTTTGAAAAATTTATTTTATACATTTTTCATCAAAAATTTAAAAACAAAACAAAACATTATAGATTCTTTGGCATAATTATTGACCCCAATTATCTCAAAGGACCACAATGACCAAGACAAGACAAGGAAGGAACTTGACCCTTTCAAGCTTCTAGTACAAGAAAGAGATGAGGAGCTCGCCAAAATTAAGGAGGAATTTCATCAAAACAAAAGAAAGCATCATGAAGAAGTCATATCTATGAAAAATCAATTGGATAAGGAAAAGAAAGGGAAGAAACTTTGGCAAGCTACCTTGAACAAATACTTAAGAGATTGAACAATCTTGAAGCAAAGTTTGGTCAATAAGAGGAAGAGGTCTCCTCTCTTAGATCTCAACTAAAAGAAGCAAGGAAACAAGCGCAAGGATTCGAGAAGGTGATGGAAACTTTGGAATTCGTAGAAGGACAAGTTGATGAAGCAGAAAAGGAGAGAAACACCATGATATGCCAACTAGAAGAAAAGGATGAAGAAATATTCAAACTAAAATCAAACATCAATCTTCTCAAGGCCAAAACATCTGAAGCTACAAGAATAAAAGAAGAAATGGAGAGCATTCTAGCAAAGGAGAATGAAGAAATATTCATAATGAAATCAAATATCATCTCCCTTAAAATCGAAGCACACAAAGCAACAAGGATGATGGAAAAAATGAATAATAAAATAGTCATGAAAGATGAAGATTGTGAAAAATTGAAAGGAGAAATTTTCACTCTTAAAAATGAAGTTGTCTCACTGAATTAGAACTTGAAAAGCTCTCAAACCCTAGATGACATCCTAAGTTATATAAGACATACTCTTAATAAATCAGGTCTTGTGTATGCAAGTGAACCCTCAAACAATAATGATAATGCTTCAAACAACAAGGATGTGAGGAAGCTGGGAAGAAATGATACTCCTAGTTCCAGCAAAGGCAAGAGTCAAGATGAAATTGGAAGAAAACCTACTCCAAGGAGACTTGAAGATGGTGTTAAGAATACAAAAGCCAATGAATATTATCAAAGAATCCCAAGGAAAAAATACTTTAGAAGTACTTCAAGGAAATATTCATCTCCCAGGTACCAAAGTATATTTCTTGGATATTGTTATTCTTGTACAAAATTTGGGCACATGGAAAAATATTGTAGGGCATATCACAAAGACAAATATAATGGTACCCGTCAATCTCCTAGAAGAAATTTCACAAGAAGAAGTCATGATTTCTTATTCGTGAACAAGATAGAGTGCTTCAATTTCCATAACATTGGACATATGGCACATGATTGTAACTTAACTTGAGTTCATAAACAACTTAAAACCATGACAACCGATCCAGAGAAGAAAGTTACACAAGTATGGAAAAGGAAGCAAGTTGAATCTGAAAGTATCTTGAACACTCCAGCCAACAACACATGTTGTTGACTTGATGAATTCATCCTTGATGTTCCAATTATTTGATTGTGAGACTCTACCAAAAAAAGAACATACAATTAGGGGGAGTTGATTCATTAGATGAAGACATACAAACACATTTATCATCAACCATATTGCTAGAAGAAATAGCACTATGATAGGGGGAGTAGCATACCTATGAAGGACTACTATTCCAGAAGAAAAGAAGCAACTTGACAAGGGGAGTACTTGGGCAACCCATTTTCCATTGATGTTAAAGGGGGAAAGAATGTTGGAAGGGAAAGAATATTTCCATCAATGACAAGGGTGAGATTTTTAATCAAGTTTGTCATTGATTTCAATATGGCATTGACTAATATGTCAATATTCTTGAAATTCCTAGTTCCAAAAGATGATGCCATAACCCTTGCAGGTTGGCTATGCTACCATCAATAACGATGTCAAGCCATGAAGATGTCAAGATAATTCTCGATTCCATTGATGATGTCATACACTAAATGAATGACCATGATTGTTAATGGCACTTGATAAAGGTTGGAAGACTAGGAAGATATTATTTGAAACTCTCTCGTAATGATGTTGCACTTGATGAAGTTTGGAAGACCTACACTATTATTGAATACATGATGTTGTACCTTCGTGATAGCATGAATGATGGATACTATCATGATGACATGCATGTCCTACATAATGACACCATGATCCTATGATGAAGAAGATTTAGTCATGTACCTTGATGAATAATGAAGTCAAACAATGAAGAATCAAACCATAAAGAAGCCCAACAATCGAAGGCATTCTTCCCTACCTCCATATCTGCACCAACAATGACCAGTCACATTAAATATTATTTTTCACTACCTTAGAGGTAGAATTTATCTATGAGACCTTCACCATCCTCTAGATCATAATTTTAGCTTTCTAATGAGCCTTCACTTTCCTCCTAACTCCAAATAGTTTAAGAGAAATTGAATTTTTAAGATGGAATATCATACCTATTACCTGAGACAACCTATGCTGAAACCTCTCATGTCGGCCTACCCTGAAAATACATGTCACTTCATTTAGCCATGGAAAAATCACTATAAATATAAGGTCTCAGACCTCACTCCTCATCATCAAGTCGGTTTGAATATCTATTACAACTCAGATAAATAGGAGATAAGGATATATGTTCACATCTTGTGAACAATCAAGAATAATAAAACAAATAATTGTGTCACGGTGGAGTTGTAACAACCAGGGTAAGTTTTCAATCTGTGGATATTTTCCTCAACTCATGGAACTATGCCATCAGATTATTTGGACTGTGTACACCTCATCTCTTGCTATTTTTTGGATTGTTGAAGATTTAGGATCTCGATATCACCACAGGCAGCTACAACAACCTTAATCACAAAACTATTGCAAAACATAGTTGAAGAGGATAGGGACATTAAGATACATGTGGAGGAGATTGCAAACGATTTTCCTGTAATAATTCTTGTAGCAGAGTTATATTTTGGATTGTGAGAAATTTTAGTTCTACAGCTCCGTGTGTTAGTGTCAGTCTTTACATCCTGTCACCAGTGATCAAATGAGCTCTTATCATATCCTGTTAGGGTCTCATAGTCAATTTTTTGTCATTTCATTAGGTCTTCAAGCAAAAATTTTGTCACTCGTTATTAAATTTAGGACTATTTTCCACTCCTTCCAAAATTTTCAAATTGCTAGTCCATGTCATCACTCAACTGAGTGTATCATCATTCAGAGATTTTCAACATCATTTTAGTCATTGCCACCATGATCTCATTCAGTTTAGTCTCTCCATTAGGTCATTAGGGTTTCAAGGTCACCAAAACTGTCATTTCATGCACAAAATCTGGCAATTGGAGTGGTAATAGGAGAATTTCTTCAATAAATTTTTATTTTCAAATGTAATTTAATGTTTTTATATGTAATAAGTACTTCATATTCCTAAAATTTGTAGTTCAAAGTTCCAAAGAAGCTACAAAGTTTCAAGGTTACAAATTCCAAAGGTTACAAAGTTCAAAAGAATGAGAGTCATGCTTGAAAAAGACATGTGGGGTCCATCATCACTCAAAGGGAGTCATTCCATGTTTATAAAAGGCTAAAAAATATAAAAGCTCATTTAATTTTCACTCTTATTACCTCTCATCATCGATATCATGCTTTATTTGGTAAGAAAAAACGGGTTTTTTACCTCAAATTGGGAAAATTTCGCTGGCGCTACACATACAAATATTGCATTGCGCTTCTAGAGGAAGGTGTTGCGCGTAGGAAGAATGTGCTACGCATAGGTGCTACGTATAGGTGGCTTGCACTGCACATGGGGCAGATTTTCCCAAATTTTCAGATTGATCACTAAAATCAGTTTTTCAAGTTTCCACTCAGGATGTTTTCACCTCTAAGCTCCATAACAAGTAAGTTCACTCATATTTATTCCCTCTCTTGCTTTGCATACCAAGAAATTGATCAAGAGCTCAGTCTTCTAGGATTTACCAGAATTTCATGGTGTTGGTCTTCAAAAATATGGATTGATGCCTTAAACCTTAGCTTCAATGTCCCTACACCTTTGTTTTCAACTTATACATCACCTCCATCAATCACAAAGGCATTTCCCATCATTTTTATTATCTTCCTTATAAACCCTATCACTATTCTACCAATTTGGGCAATTTCCCTAGGGTAGGACTGTGTTTAGGCTTTTCCAACCCCCTCCCCTCATTCATTTCCCAAATTTCCTTTTTCTTCAATTCACTAACTCATCCCCTATCCCCCTAAATTTCCTTTAAAATTTTGGCAACTTCCAATTCCATCATACCATCTCATTCCTTCATAGAAGAAAGCTTCACTGTTTTTGCTTGTCCATCATCTAGAGTTTCATCATGGAAGCATATTCTTCACCATTAGAGACAAGAAAACACCACTAAGGGGGGAAGATACTGAGGTATGATCCCTCAAATTGTAGTGAAATCACTTCCTCACCATTCATTAGAAAATTCATTAGAAAATTCTTTGAAGATGTCAACTGCCTAGGGTTTTGTCAAAGAGTGGAGGAGGTAAGTTTCCATTAGCATCTTACAGATTTGTTTACCACCAATTTGATGGGAGAAAAGGCCACCATTGCAAGGATTGATTTCACATTTTCAGTATATGATATCTCTCTATGCTACAGGAATACCAAATCATGGTGAATATTGGTTCAAAGGCACGAACCTATACCTTGAGCAGTACAAGCCCTACATAAAATCGTAGCACAAAGAGGCGCATACACATATTTTCCCATTTAGATACTTGCTAGAGAGGTATGCACCATTAATGAACATTGTAATGAAATTTTTCACAAGTGAGGGCAGGTTTTCCATATTGTACTAATATCACATTAGACTCCTCATGCACTTCATAGCAGTGAAGTCTCTCAATTTATGTAATTTATTGTATAAAAGTGTGATAAAGATGTCTAAAAAGGTGCAAGCCAAAAACATAGAACATTACCCTAGACTCTTTCACCACAGCTTGGTGAAGGTCATATTTCTCCATTAGTTGGTAGAGAATAACATGACATGGGATACCTTCATTGAGGAAGCCTTGCAAATACACACAACCACTACACAAACTCAGCAGCAAAACATATCACCTACCATGTCAGCATAGCCTATGGAGGTGGGATCATCAATCAAAATTATTTAAGTTTCAAAGAGCCCTAGGCCTGAGGTTACACACACCTATCATAGAGGCAGGAAGCTTGTGTTTTCTCATCAAATTGAGGACGGGGTCAAGCCTACTTCACCAGAACAAGGATCACCATCAGTGCAACATGACACATCCGTGCATGAGATAGAACATGATTTTGACCTAGTAAATCTGGAAGCTATTGATGAGAATCAGAACCTAGAGAGGGTTATCAAGGACAAATATGCTCATATCAAAGAGCTCCAAGACAACTTGGCAAGGGAAAACTTTGTCATTTCATTTCTAGAGCAAGAAAACTAGCAGTTGAAGGCAAAACAATTGGTTTTGGAGAAAAGGCAGTTTGAGGAAAGAAAACATGATGAGAAAGGAAAAGAAGCAGCTGGGCATGATGAAAATGATGAGCATGAAAAATAGGTGAGGAGAAAGAAGCCAAGAACCATGGGTCTCAAAAATGCATTGCAAAAGGAAAAAGAGCAGATCCCTATAGATCAAGAACTCAGTTTTGAAGATAAGATTGCAAATGAGATCAATGAGAACAAGGATTTATAGAGTGAGAAGGTCAACATCCATTTGGAGATGCTACTTGATAAGGCCAAAAGGTACAATCAGATGTTGAGGCACATGGCTGACCATTACAACACAAGAAACAAAATTTGCAATGTCAAGGTCAAGCAATTGCAAGATAAGCTCAAGGAAACCCTAATCTGCCAAAATGAGAAGGGTGAGTTCGATATTCTTGTTGATGCCTCCATGATAGAATCATATACCTAATTTTCTAGTTCTGGATGAATTTTGGTAATATTTGGAGCATTTTTTTTTGGGTGAAATTTGGTGTAAATTTGCAAAATTAAAAATTTTCACTAGGTCTAGAAGCGCAGCGCCTTGGCGCTGCGCTTTTTCCTGGGCGATCCAAATGAAAAATGGTTGAAATTGATAGAAATATAATGGACTCCTCTCAAAACCAATTTTCTCATATTTTTTATTCAGGGCTCATATTTTGAGAAAAAGGGGTAAAAAATCAACATTTTTCCCCTCTTTTTGACTGACATTGTGCTTTTGGCGACACCTTGGGAGAATGAGTTTTTGAAGGCCTTCCGATGGGTCATTTTCAAAAATTAAAGATATTATGGAAACTATAAATATAGGGATATTTTACCATTATTTCATATTTCAATTTTTACTTCAGTAAGGTACTAAGAAATGGCCTCCAATATGGCGCTATGCTTCTACAATTTTCTGAGATTTTAATTATATTTTCACTATGTAATTTTCTCCAATTTCTAGTTTGACTTTTGTAAAAGTAAAAAGGTGAAATTAGATGAATTTAAAAGTCAAAATGTACGTGTAAATGGTAAAAATGGATTTGAATAGGTGTCTTATCCTCCATTTATTTCTTTGATGATATTTCTCTTGATGGTTAGATAAAGGAGGAATTTGTTAAGTAACCTCCCTAGTGTGTAGCAGAATTTGGATAGATGCATTTATTTGACTTTCTTGTTGGAAAGTTTGACCTCCAAGGGAGGATTTCAAACTCAGTGGCTATATGAGACCTTTTGTAATCATTTTCAAAGGTTGGATGCTGTGGAATTTAGCTTGGAACAATAGTGTACTTTGTGAATTTGGCAGGAATTAATAGACAGAATTTGCAACTATTGTGGTGGCATTCATGTGGTATGTGATTTAGCAGTTTTTATTTTTTTTTGATCATATGTTTAAATGTATTGTACCTTCAGTTTCCAATTTCATGTATTATGTGATTGATTTCTAACTTTTATCAGCAGAATTCATTGATTCAATGCTCTGTTTTGGAGAAGCTTTCACATTTATGTTAATTTTCTTATGATATAAACGAATTCATGATGTTCGTGATCATTTTGAAACCCTATAAATCTACCATATTCACCAAGATACCTCTAAAGTGCTAAATTGTGTGCCTACCTTTCCCCATTACATCTCTGTAAATTTGATTTTCAGAGCCCTAACCTAGTCTCCCCTAGACCTAATTCACCATTCAGCACAAACCTTCAAAATCAAATCAAACCCTAATTTTCATACCTAGCCTAAAATATTTCATGATGTAGTCAAATTGGCTATGAATCTCATTGAGAGAGACCTCTCAGCCTAGTAGGGCTAGCTACTAGGTCAAAGTGGTATGTGGTTACCTCTGCTGGTCTCCTTCTCAGCCTTCGGAGAACTCATGGAGTGATAACATATTTTCAAAAACTAAAAGAAGTTTTTTTTTATAAAATCCTCATATACAAAAACCTCTCTCATTTTTCTAACATCTGTTATGGTTTGTGAGATTCAGAAGAATTTTTACAGGCATATTTTCCCAATTTTTCCTGTTTTTAGATAGTATTTTCAAATGCGTTTTCTGCGCAGGTGGAAATTCATTTTCAAAAAATGAAAGAGTTTTTTGTTTCTAACATCCGTATTTACAAAAACCTCTATCATTTGTTACACAAGCATTATGGTTTGGGAAATTTGAAATAATCTTTGAAGGCATATTTTCCATAAATGTCCTATTTAGTCAACTTTTTTTTCGAATAGATTGTGGCCTTTCAGAGATGAAACTTGAGAAACTGGAGGAGGTTTGTGTTCCCAAGATACCAAATTAAAATAACATACTTTAGATTTTACACAGGTATTACATAGTGAGATACATTCACATATTAACAGTTTATTTTTCTGACTGTGCAAAGTCCTGTTTTAGACATCTTTTTGAAGAGAATATTGTGACCCACAGGAGAAGAATTTTGCAAAAATAAGAGAAATATATCTCAAAAATATCTTCATCTACAATAACCTCTTTCATTTTTTACATATCGATCTCGGATTGAGATATTAAAAGGGATAATTGGGCCCTATTTTTCTTAAATTTGGGAGGAAAAAGCTCAAAGACAGTTAGTGACTTGGAGGCCACCTCATCAAATAAGAGTTGCTATCAAATTCAAATTGCTCTTATTCACTAGCAATCCAAAAATAAAGTGCCAAGTAGATTCATTAGTTTTGAATTTCCTATATTTCAGTTCTATTTGTGTAACACGGTTAGAGATATTTGTAATAAATCTTGATATTTTTTCAAGATATTTTAGTTTATTATTTTGCATATATACTTCATCATTTGAAGTAATAGATGTTGGGATTTGTAATGAGGAATACTACCATTCATTGTAAATTTTTTCAATGAGTTCAAGTGGCCTTTTGCAGTAATACAAGACAAGTTGTTTCAGGATTCATGTGGTGTACGAATTGGTGATGTTTTTCTCTTTTTCATGTGTTTATTCATTCTTTTCTTTCACTGTCATTTCTTAAAATATTAATTACATTACAGAAAAGGTGACGAATAGGATTTGTTGTAATATGTACCCTATTTTGGTTGTAGGTAATTTCCATAGTTTCTATTGAAGTCAAATCAAGGAATTCTTAATTTCTCCTTAGTTTCTACTGAACCTTTCATTTCTTGTGTTTCATATTCATTTAAATTCTAAAAAGATCCAACTAGTGCAACCTAGCTTGCCCTATTTCACGTAAGCTGGATACTTCTGCAAATTGATCACCCCAAGCCTCTTTGAATCCATTTCCCAATGGCTTTCCCTTGTTGTTCCAACCAAAAAATTCAAAAACGAAACTCTGAGCCCATTAACTAGCCTAAAATTCACATAAAACATAGCTAAATTTTACAGAGAGATCCCTCTCTAAAGCTAGCAGGGCTAGATCCAAGCTTCTAAAGCGGTTTTGATGTTACCTCCGTGGTTTTTTCTTCAGCCTTGAGATTACGGAGTGATAACACGATGCACCTCATATTACCTTAAAAATTGTGGTTAACCTTTTGTGGTGGGCTAAGGATATGTGCTTATGAAACTCGGACAGTTCTTGAAAAAAAATCTCAAAGAATCACCTACATCCAATGTATGAACAAGTCCTGTAGCATACCTTGCTATGGACTGTCACCTCCTTAACTAAAAATTTACCACAGTTACCTCGGATCAGTAAGTGAAGGCTCATACTTCCAACAATATGTCCTTGTTACAAACCTTTGAAGGCTCAAATCTGTGATATTTCATCTTGTACAGTGGACAGTCATTACTTGTGAAGTCGAATTGCAGAGATAAGCTCAAATTTTTGGAGTTGACATATAATTGTTCAAGGGCTCAGTGGTGTACTAATATTAAAGGAAAGTAAAGGTGGTTGGACAGTGGTTTGTGAAGACATTGAAACTCGTAATGGAATTGGTTGGAAATTTGGTGTCTCTTGTGGGAAGATCATTGAGCGTCATTGAAGTGTATGGAGATTTGAATGTTGGAGCCTAGTCCAAGTGAATTTGGAAGCAGCCCTGGAGCAGTGAAGTACTTGGAACTCTTGAAGAGATTTCGGGGAAGAATTTTTTAAGACATATTTTGAGCATTGTTGAAGACTCCATTGGAGAGTTCTTGAAGAAGCCTTTGAAGAGGCTTAGAGTAGGTGTTTCCTATTGAAGACACCTTGAAGGTCTTGGAGATATTATTGATGTGTTAAAGCAATCATGAGGTGAATTTTGGAGATCTTTGTTTGGGTGACATGAAGAGAAATGGTGATACCTTCTAAGAAAACAAGGTTTTCATTGATGGTGTGACGTGGAGACTAAGTGAAGGAATTGCTGAAGATTGACATGGATCATTGAAGAAGACATTGGGAGCCATGAAGTATAACCAAATATATCTTGACGAATTAAAGTAAGGGTTGGAGCCCAAGAGGTTGGAGCCACGTAAAGACAAAGTTGGTGCCATGGAGGATAGGCTTGGAGCCCTAGAGGATCAGATTCCTCAAGTAACTAGGTCGGAGCCTGAACCAGATATAGGGTTGGAGCACTTGAGGTTGGTGCCTCATAATTGACAAGGTTGGAGCCTTGGTTATCCAAGTCAGTGCTTGGAAAATAAAGGTTGGAGCCTCGGAGATTGAATATCAGTGTCTTCATCTAGGGTTGGATTCCTACATATTTTGTACTTGATTCATTACAAAGAATAAATAAATAAAAGCATTTATTCTTATAGTTCATTTTGTGTTCTAAATATAAGTGATCCAACTGGTAAAAATAACAATTTAAAATAAATATTGATTCACCCCCCTCTCAATATTTCCAGCACGCGTCTACATATAACAGATTTTTGTCCAAGGGTTCGAAAGTATCAGCCTCAGTTGAAGCATTTTTTTTGTAGGCTATGTTCGTCGCTGGGACATGATGAAAAACATTGTCAAACTTGTGACATGATGTTGCACAAGGTTGAAATATATAGAATGCACGCCAAACCTACCGCACCAGCATCCCCTTCTAGGCGCGGTGGATTTCAGATTAGAGGATGTTGATATTCAACAAGATGATGAGCTTAGTGAAAAGAGTCGCCTTCACTAAGTAGGCCCGCAGGCTATTTTTGGTGAAAGTCTATTTTTAGACATGGTGATCATATCTCAGAAGTTGCAGGATGCTATTTGTGGATGGTTGATCAAGTTGGAAAAAAATATGAAATTCTATTTTTAGAATATTGGATGAAGTCTATTTATAGATCGTCGATCTAAAAATAGAAGTGTCGATTATTATTACCTCTTAATAATAATCCAACAATAAACAACAACTTATTCTCTTGGAGCACTTAGTTTCAGTGCACAGATTTGGAAAATCAGTGGGCTGAAGGAATTACGCAATTACTAGGGTTTACTGGTGGTTCATGCATGGAGGACTCAGTTAGAACTGAAGTGGAAAATTTATGACAGAGTTGGAAGAGTAGTTCATGGAGTTGTATTCAGTTTAACTCAGTTAGACTCAGTTGAGCTAGTTGTATCTAGTCTAACTGAATGATACACTAGTGAAAGTGGAGTGAATTAATTAGTTAATTAATTCACAAATAATAACTCCTTAATCAACTAAACAATACAGCAGTTAACTATAGTGCATGTCAGTTCCAGTGGAGACCCAGTGGAGAGATAGGTGAAAGAGCAAGATGGACTATCTGTTGTGACTATAGTGATGCATTGATTGCACCACACACACATTGGAGTTGCCAATGAGGATTTTGCAGTCAAGGCAAGGGTAATTTGAATTCATTCAAAGCTATTCTTTAGTAGGGATTGCGCAGTGGAGGCAGGCTAGCAAGAGGGCAGAGATCGGTGCATGGATTTGTAGATTTCTTCTATGTTAGTGTGAGACGATTGATTGTACTGAGAGCTTGATGTACTAAGATTTGTATGAGATTGTTACATGATCTCCATGATGCATAATATATGATAGTTGGGGTTTTCAGCTTAAGGATTTCCCGTTAAACAACTGTTTTATGTGCGATTGTTTTTATTTATGCTTCACATGTGTTTGCAATTAATTTTCCGCAAAAGATTAACAGTGGAATGATTATGTATTTTGCAAGAAGTTAAATATTATGAGATCAAGGGAATTTGGATGTATGCATGCTTAGTGTATACTAATTTCTACATGGATTAGTGTTAATTTTTGAAGATTTCAATTGTGAAGAATTTTTGAGTTTGTGCTGGTGGACAATTCGAATTTGCTACAGAAAATTCTTGGTGCAGAAGTTGAGTATACATTGAAATGTCTTTCAATGGGTTTCGATTGGAGTATGTCCTTGATGGGAGCTTGAATTGCATAGCCCGGAGGGATAGGATGGAGGTGGTGCTATAGGATAATGGATTGAAGGAGTTTATCGATAGCGATGTTCCTAAGCCGGGATCTAGCGATGCTGCATTACTTGACGCATGGCAAAAGAAGACAGCAAAGACAAGAAGAATTCTATTGGAAGGTGTGAAGGACCATATTATGTCCATCCTTCATGGGAAAGCCACTCCATTCTTAATGTGGAAGGCTTTGATAGATTTGTTCCAAAGCATAAGCGACCAGAGGAAGTTGGCGCTTAAAAACAAGCTTAGAAAAATAAAAATGGAGAAGGGTGACAGTATTCCAAAATATCTCACGAATTTTTTCCACTGCAAGGATGAATTGGGAAGTGTGGGGGTTGCTATTGATTATGAAGAATTGGTTAGCTTGGCTCTTCTTAGGCTTCTGAAGAGTTGGCATAGCTACGAAGACTCTGTCAATGGACGAGAGAAACTGCTGGGATGGGAGCGACTTTGGTCAGATCTTGTGCAGGAGGAGATAAGGCGGGTACCAGGGATGGCTCTTCATCAAAGAATGAAGATGAAATTGTGCTTTGGCTGCCAAAGCAAGGAAAGGGAAGGGGAAAAAATTTCCTTCAAAATCCGAAGTTAAAGGAAAGAAGCAAGATTTGTCCAAGGTCAAGTGTTTTCATCGTCAGGAACATGGGCATTTCGCCACTAAATGCCCATAGAAGAAGAAGAACAAGAAGGTTGTTGGAGCTGCAGCTGGAGAGGCCTTAGCCTCGAAATTTGAACTTGATTTCTCTTTGATCACATGCTTGGTTTCAAGCTATATGGGATCGGTGTGGTATCTTGATAGTGGTGCGTCTTTCCATATAATGGGAGACAAGGAGTTGTTTAGTGACTTGGAAGAGAAGGACCTCCAGATGTATATAGAGATGGGAGACGATGGTCAATACAGTGCGACCGACATTGGGACCATTAACTTTGAGAAGGAGTCCGGTAATCCACTCTTGTTGAAGGATTTTATGCATGTTCCAAGTTTGAAGAAAAACTTGGTCTCGGTCGCAATGTTGGAAGACAAAGGTTATGATGTTGTTTTCAGTGAGGGAAAAGCCTTTCTTCGACATAAAAAAATGGGTCAAACCAAGAGAAAGGGATTTGAGTTAAGAATATATACAAGCTGGAGGTAGATGGCTGCGCTAAAATGGTGCGCAAAGCAGAAGAAGTGGTGAGCCGGGATGAGGGAAAATTATGGCACAAGAGATTGGGCCATCTTCACCATGGTGCCTTGAAGATTTTGTAGCATATTTCTACTGGACTTCCCAAGGGTACTCTTGCACAGTCATATCAGTGCAAGGGATGTACTATGGTTAATTTTGTGAAGACCACCTTTCATGAGAAGGAGAACCATGCTTCAGTGATCCTCGAGAGAATTCACATAGACGTGTGTGAACCTTTCTCAGTTGCTTCAATAGAAAAACAAAGGTATTATGGTATATTTATTGATGACTATTCTCGTAGATGTTGGATATTCTTCATGCAGAAGAAGAGCTAAACATTCTCAAAGTTCTATGAGTTTAAAGAATTGGTGGAGAAGGAGTCAGGGAAGCAAGTGAAAGCTCTACGGAGCGATAATGGTGGTGAATACATCTCGGGTGAATTCAAAGACTTCTGTAGCAAAGAAGGAATTCGAAGAGAAATCATAGCACCTCATAACCCACAGCAGAATGGGGTGGCGGAGAGGAAGAATAGAACGATCGTGGGTGTTGCACGAGTTATGCTACATGACCAGGGCCTACCGATGCACTTGTGGGAAGAAGCATGCAATACTGCGGTTTATGTGCAAAACCGTTGTCCTCATAGAGTACTTGGCATGAGTACACCTAATGGAATTGGTTGGAAATTGGTGTCTCTTGTGGGAAGATCATTGAGCGTCATTGAAGTGTATGGAGATTTGAATGTTGGAGCCTAGACCAAGTGAATTTGGAAGCAGCCCTGGAGCAGTGAAGTACTTGGAACTCTTGAAGAGATTTCGGGAAGCATTTTTGAAGAAATATTTTGAGCATTGTTGAAGACTCCCTTGGAGAGTTCTTGAAGAAGCCTTTGAAGAGGCTTAGAGTAGGTGTTTCCTATTGGAGACACCTTGAAGGTCTTGGAGATATTATTGATGTGTTAAAGCAATCATGAGGTGAATTTTGGAGATCTTTGTTTGGGTGACATGAAGAGAAATGGTGATACCTTCTAAGAAAACAAGGTTGTCATTTATGGTGTGATGTGGAGACTAAGTGAAGGCATTACTGAAGATTGACATGGATCATTGAAGAAGACATTGGGAGCCATGAAGTATAACCAAATATATCTTGACAAATTAAAGTAAGGGTTGGAGCCCAAGAGGTTGGAGCCACGTAAAGACAAAGTTGGTGCCATGGAGGATAGGCTTGGAGCCCTAGAGGATCGGAGTCCTCAAGAAACTAGGTCGGAACCTGAACCAGATATAGGGTTGGAGCACTTGAGGTTGGTGCCTCATAATTGACAAGGTTGGAGCCTTGGTTTTCCAAGTCAGTGCTTGGAAAATAAAGGTTGGAGCCTTGGATATTGAATGTCAGTGTCTTCATCTAGGGTTGGATCCCTACATATTTTGTACTTGATTCATTACAAAGAATAAATAAATAAAAGCATTTATTCTTATAGTTCATTTTGTGTTCTAAATATAAGTGATCCAACTGGTAAAAATAACAATTGAAAATAAATATTGATTCACCCCCCCTCTGAATATTTCCAGCACGCGTCTACATACAACAAATTTTTGTCCAAGGGTTCGAAAGTATCAGCCTCAGTTGAAGCAGTTTTTTTGTAGGCTATGTTCGTCGCTGGGACATGATGAAAAACACTGTCAAATTTTGACATGATGTTGCACAAGGTTGAAATATATAGAATGCACGCCAAACCTACCGCTCTAGCATCCCCTTCTAGGTGCGGTGGATTTCAGATTAGAGGATGTTGATATTCAACAAGATGATGAGCTTAGTGAAAAGAGTCGCCTTCACTAAGTGGGCCCGCAGGCTATTTTTGGTGCAAGTCTATTTTTAGACATGGTGATCATATCTCAGAAGTTGCAGGATGCTATTTGTGGATGGTTGATCAAGTTGGAAAAAAAGATGAAATTCTATTTTTAGAATATTGGATGAAGTCTATTTATAGATCGTCGATCTAAAAATAGAAGTGTCGATTATTATTACCTCTTAATAATAATCCAACAATAAACAACAACTTATTCTCTTGAAGCACTTAGTTTTAGTGCACAGATTTGGAAAATCAGTGGGCTGAAGGAATTGCGCAATTCCTAGGGTTTACTGGTGGTTCATGCATGGAGGACTCAGTTAGAACTGAAGTGGAAAAGCTATGACAGAGTTGGAAGAGTAGTTCATGGAATTGTATTTAGTTTAACTCAGTTAGACTCAGTTGAGCTAGTTGTATCTAGTCTAACTGAATGATACACTAGTGAAAGTGGAGTGAATTAATTAGTTAATTAATTCACAAATAATAACTCATTAATCAATTGAACAATACAGCAGTTAAATATAGTGCATGTCAGTTCCAGTGGAGACCCAGTGGAGAGATAGGTGAAAGGGCAAGATGGACTATTTGTTGTGACTATAGTGATGCATTGATTGCACCACACACACATTGGAGTTGCCAATGAGGATTTCATAGTCAAGGAAAGGGTAATTCGAATTCATTCAAAGCTATTCTTCAGTAGGGATTGCGCAGTGGAGGCAGGCTAGCAGGAGGGCAGAGATCGGTGCATGGATTTGCAGATTTCTTCTATGTTAGTGTGAGACGATTGATTGTACTGAGAGCTTGATGTACTAATATTTGTATGAGATTGTTACATGATCTCCATGATGCATAATATATGATAGTTGGGGTTTTCAGCTTTAGGCTTTCCCGTTAAACAACTGTTTTATGTGCGGTTGTTTTTATTTATGCTTCACATGTGTTTGCAATTAATTTTCCGCAAAATATTAACAGTGGAATGATTATGTATTTTGCAAGAAGTTAAATATTATGAGATCAAGGGAATATGGATGTATGCATGCTTAGTGTATACTAATTTCTACATGGAGTAGTGTTAATTCTTGAAGATTGCAATTGTGAAGAATTGTTGAGTTTGTGCTGGTGGACAATTCGAATTTGCTACAAAAAATTCTTGGTGCAGAAGTTGAGTATACATTGAAATGTCTTTCAATGGGTTTCGATTGGAGTATGCCCTTGATGGGAGCTCGAATTACATAGCCTGGAGGGATAGGATGGAAGTGGTGCTAGAGGATAATGGATTGAAGGAGTTCATCGATAGCGATGTTCCTAAGCCAGGATCTAACGATGCTGCATTAATTGACGCATGGCAAAAGAAGACAGCAAAGACAAGAAGAATTCTATTGGAAGGTGTGAAGGACCATATTGTGTCCAGCATTCATGGGAAAGCCACTCCATTATTAATGTGGAAGGCTTTGACAGATTTTTTCCAAAGCAGAAGCGACCAGAGGAAGTTGGCGCTTAAAGACAAGCTCAAAAAAATAAAAATGGAGAAGGGTGACAGTATTCCAAAATATCTCACGAAGTTTTTCCACTACAAGGATGAACTGGGATGTGTGGGGGTTACTGTTGATTATGAAGACTTGGTTAGCTTGGCTCTCCTTAGGCTTTCGAAGAGTTGGCATAGCTATGAAGACTCTGTCAATGGATGAGAGAAACTGTCGAGATGGGAGCGACTTTGGTCGGATCTTGTGCAGGAGGAGATAAGGCGGGGTACCAGGGATGGCTCTTCATCAAAGAATGAAGATGAAGAGAATTTTGCTTTGGCTTCCAAAGCAAGGAAAGGGAAGGGGAAGAAATTTCCTTCAAAATCCGAAGTTAAAGGAAAGAAGCAAGATTTTTCCAAGGTCAAGTGTTTTCACCGTCAGGAACATGGGCATTTCGCCACTAAATGCCCATAGAAGAAGAAGAACAAGAAGGTTGTTGGAGCTGCAGCTGGAGAGGCCTTAGCCTTGAAATTTGAACTTGATTTCTCTTTTATCACATGCTTGGTTTCAAGCTATATGGGATCGGTGTGGTATCTTGATAGTGGTGTGTCTTTCCATCTAATGGGAGACAAGGAGTTGTTTAGTGACTTGGAAGAGAAGGACCTCCAGATGTATATAGAGATGGGCGACGTTGGTCGATACAGTGCGACCGGCATTGGGACCATTACCTTTGAGAAGGAGTCTGATAATCCACTCTTGTTGAAGGATTTTATGCATGTTCCAGGTTTGAAGAAAAACTTGGTCTCGGTCGCAATGTTGGAAGACAAAGGTTATGATGTTGTTTTCAGTGAGGGAAAAGCCTTCCTTCGACATAAAAAAATGGGTCAAACCAAGAGAAAGGGATTTGAGTTAAGAATCTATACAAGCTGGAGGTAGATGGCTGTGCTAAAATGGTGTGCAAAGCAGAAGAAGTGGTGAGCCGGGATGAGGGAAAATTATGGCACAAGAGATTGGGCCATCTTCACCATGCTGCCTTGAAGATTTTGTAGCAGATTTCTATTGGACTTCCCAAGGGTACTCTTGCACAATCATATCAGTGCAAGTGATGTACTATGGGTAAGTTTGTGAAGACCACCTTTCATGAGAAGGAGAACCATGCTTCAGTGATCCTCGAGAGAATTCACACAGACGTGTGTGAACCTTTCTCAGTTGCTTCAATAGAAAAACACAGGTATTATGGTATATTTCTTGATGAATATTATCGTAGATGTTGGATCTTCTTCATGCAGAAGAAGAGCAAAACATTCTCAAAGTTCTATGATTTTAAAGAATTGGTGGAGAAGGAGTCAGGGAAGCAAGTGAAAGCTCTACGGAGCGATAATGGTGGTGAATACATCTCGGTTAAATTCAAAGACTTCTGTAGCAAAGAAGGAATTCGAAGAGAACTCATAGCGCCTCATAACCTACAGCAGAATGGGGTCATGGAGAGGAAGAATAGAACGATCGTGGGTGTTGCACGAGCTATGCTGCATGACCAGGGCCTACCGATGCACTTGTGGGCAGAAGCATTCAATACTGCGGTTTAAGTGCAAAACCGTTGTCCTCATAGAGTACTTGGCATGAGTACACCTAAAGAAGTTTTTACTAGGAAGAAGCTAGAGCCGACTACAGAAGTTGGGATATTTTTGGGGTACACAGAAACACCCCATAATTATTGTGTGTATTTTCCAGACAGTTAGATGACTGTGGTGCGACGGGATATAAAATTCAATGAGGTGAAAGCCATGAAGTTGTCGCTTGAGAGGGAGCTACACTTTCATGCAGAGGAGGAACTTCTTGTTCCCAAAGATGAGCCTCTAGATGTGGATCAACCATAGGAGGAGATTCATGGAGTGGAGGAGTCCACTCATGCAGAACCAAACATTAGACAAGGCAGAAAGTGGACCACAGAAGCTGAGTGACTGAAGCTTGATGCAGCACAGAATGTAGGAGTCCCTACATCATAACCCAAACAGAGACAGTCACCTGACTCATTTACTGGATACATGGCTCTTATGAGAAATTTTATTGTGACAGAGCCATATTATTTTGAAGAAGCAGTGCAGGAGCCCACATGGGTAGATGCCATGGTGGAGGAGTATGACTCCATTTTCAGAAACAGTGCTTGGGAGATTGTTCCAAGGCCAGTGGGTAAATCAGTTGTAGGATCAAGATGGATCTACAAGGTAAAGCAAGTTGTTGAAGTATAAGGCAAGATTTGTTGCCCGTGGCTTCTCACGAATCGAGGGGATTGACTATGAAAAAACCTTTGCACCTGTCGCATGGTATTATTCCATACGGACCATCCTTGCTCTCTCAACGCAGATGGGTTGGCACATTCATTAGGAGAATTTTGAGGTCTAAAATGGGCCTCCTAAGGAAATAATAAAATAATAGCTAAACCAATAAATTAATATTTATGAATTTGAAATTCACTTTTTGCACCAAAATCAATGTAACCATGGTTAAATTCAATTCAAAAGTTGTACCAAAATAAAAATAATAATAAAATTGTATTGATTGACTATAAATAAGAATGCGATTTTCAAGAAAAAGTCATTATCATTGCACAACTAATGCATTTTTCCTTTGTACTTAACTTACATAAAATAAAATATAAATATAAATTCATAAATTATTAATTATAGAATATACTATTAATTAAAATTTATATTATTTAAATTAGATAATAACATGTAATTAATATACTACATAAAAATAATATAATATAATATATTGTTTTAGGTATTAATTTTATATTACATATTGAATTGATTTGATTTATAAATAAATATTTAAAAATATAAAAATATAATATTCATTGAAAAGTGTGTAAATACATGAAGATTGTGTAAGGATATGCATTGTTTCTTTCAAAAAATATGAAATGACAATAATAATATTTTATTCAAAAGATGTGAAATGACATTTATTATGAGTACTTTACTTTATGACTTTAAAAGTACTTAGAGCACTACCATGGTTAACCATAAGTTTTTATCCACCATTGAGAAGGTGACAAGTAAGTACCTTTAACTCAAGCAATGCCACCTCAACCATTAGGGATGATGTCATCCCCTAAAATGTGATTTATTCTCATAAAGTGAATTTTGATTGTACATTTTCCTTAGGAGGCCCATTTTAGACCTCAAAATTCCCCTAATGCATCAGATGGTTGTGAAGACTGTGTTCCTTAATGGGATCATTGAGGAAGAGGTGTAAATTGAGCAGCCTGAAGGATTTGAGATCTTCAGCAGCGAGTCACATGTGTGCAGGCTCAAAAGAGCATTGTATGGGCTGAAGCAAGCACCTCGTGCTTGGTACACATGGATCGACAGCTATTTCACTGGACTTGGCTTCACCAACAGTGAGGCAGATGCAAACCTGTACCAAATTGTAGTGGAGGGTAAGCTTTTAATCATTGTTCTTTATGTTGATGATTTAGCCTTACCGTTGTGCTTGATTGTCACACTCATGCAATGAGATCTTGCAAAGGAGTTTGAGATGAAGGATTTGGGCCTCCTTCATTATTTCCTTGGATTGGAAATATGGCAGTGGGAAGGTGAATTGTTTGTGTCTCAAGGAAAGTATGCCCGGGAGATACTGGAGAAGTTTCACATGCAAGGTTGCAAACCTATCGACACTCCTCTTCCAGGAAATTGGAGGAAAGAGGATGCTACATCGGCAGAGGTAGTGGATGCCACTGTTTATCAACAGTTGGTGGGTTCACTCATGTATTTAGTTAATAAAAGATCGTACATATTCTATGCGGTGAACCAGCTTTCACAAGTGATGGTTAAGCCTACCAAGCTCTTTTGGAAGGCAGGCAAGCATGTCCTGAGATATCTCAGGGGCACATCTGAGTATGGTTTATGGTACAAATAGACGGATGAGGTGAAGTTTCATATCTTCACGAATGCAGATTGGGTAGGCAGCCCAATAGACAGAAAGAGCACATCAGGAGGGGTTTTCAGTATTGGATCTACGGCAGTTTCTTGGTACAGCAGGAAACAAAGATCCATGGCACTCAGTTTAGCAGAAGCAGAA
This sequence comes from Pinus albicaulis, assembly GCA_034641835.2. NCBI lineage: Eukaryota > Viridiplantae > Streptophyta > Pinopsida > Pinales > Pinaceae > Pinus > Pinus albicaulis. The sequence continues at coordinate 47,150,604 of CM076574.1, read as the reverse complement.
TACATGGCAGCAAGTCAAGCTGCATGTGAGGCTATCTGGATGAGGAAGATCCTGGTTGGTTTGTTCGGTTCACATTCTGGATCTATGAGTGATACATTGTGATAATCAGAGTTGCATTAAACTCTCGGTTAATCCTGTGTTTCATGATAGATCTAAACATATTGATATCTGGTATCATCATATCAGATATTGGATGCAGCAGAAGATCATGTTGCTTCAGTACATTCTTACGGAGGATCAAGATGCAGATATTCTGGCGAAGGTGCTCACCAGGAGAAAAATCGAATACCATAGAGGCAGGATCAGGGTGAAGGATAATCCCTATCTTGTTGAGAGGGAGTGTTGAGATTCAACAAGATGATGAGCTTGGTGAAAAGAGTCGCCTTCACTAAGTGGGCTCGCAGGCTATTTTTGAAGCAAGTCTATTTTTAGACATGGTGATCATATTTCAGAAGTTGCAGGATGCTATTTGTGGATGATTGATCAAGTTGGAAAAATATGTGAAATTCTATTTTTAGAATATTGGGTGAAGTCTATTTATAGGTCGTCGATCTAAAAATAGAAGTGTCGATTATTATTAGCTCTTAAGCAATATTAAGACAATACGCTATAACAATTTTCTGGAGCACTGGTTTCGGTGCGGCAGTTTGGAAAATCAGTCTTTAGGTACGCAATTCCTATGATTTGCTTGAGTAGTTCATGCATGGAGGACTCAGTTAGAACTGAAGTGGAAAAGTTATGACAGAGTTGGAAGAGTAGTTCATGGAGTTGTATTCAGTTTAACTCAGTTAGACTCAGTTGAGCTAGTTGTATCTAGTTTAACTGAATGATACACTAGTGAGAGTGAAGTGAATTAATTAGTTAATTAATTCACAAATGATAACTCATTAATCAACTGAACAATGCAGAAGTTAACTATAGTGCATGTCAGTTCCAGTGGAGACCCAGTGGAGAGATAGGTGAAATGGAAAGATGGACTATCTGTTGTGACTATAGTGATGCATTGATTGCACCACACACACATTTGAGTTTCCAATGAGGATTGCGCAGTCAAGGAAAGGATAATTCGAATTCATTCAGAGCTATTCTTTAGCATGGATTATGCAGTGGAGGCAGGCTAGCAGGAGGGCAGAGATCGGTGCATGGATTTGCAGATTTCTTCTATGTTAGTGTGTGACGATTGATTGTACTAAGAGCTTGATATACTAAGCTTTGTATGAGATTGTTACATGATCTCCACGATACATAATATATGATAGTTAGGGTTTTTAGTTTTAGGCTTTCCCGTTAAACAACTGTGTTATGTGCGATTGTTTTTATTTATGCTTCACATGTGTTTGCAATTAATTTTCCACAAAAGATTAATAGTGAAATGATTCTGTATTTTGCAAGAAGTTAAAGATTGTGAGATCAGGGGAATATGGATGTATGCATGCTTAGTGTATACTAATTTCTACAAAGGAAGAGGAAGAGGAGGTGGTTTAGTTGGTCGAGGAAGGGGGCAGGTTATTTTCTAAAACTATGGAGATGTTGGTCACTATGTGCGTGACTATCCAGATTTGACGCGACAATCATGTAGGTATTGTAGATAGTTTGACCATGTAATAAAATCTTGTCATGTTTTAATTGTTAAGATGAAGGAGAAAAACACACAGACTCCAATGAAAAATATTCATATGGTTAGAGAATAAACCTGCGAGGAATATCCTAGCGTGAATTTGGTCACTAGGAGTGGTGCAGCCACTAATGAGGATAAGGGAGAAAAGTCAGATATTGATCTTTAGATTCATAAGGAACCCAAGAACAAAGATGGATTTGATTTACAGCACGCAAAAGAGACTTTTTTTCAAGCATGAAAGGGGTTTGCAGAGGGGAGCACATCGACATCAGGAAGACCCATGAAAGAGGTAGGGGTAGATGAAGAAATAAAGCCATTTTTACAAGCTTGCATTAAGTTACTGCGCAACAAAAAGGTGGTAGAGAACCTTCGGGCCTTGATAGATAACTGCACAGAAAAGGAACAACCACTCATAAAACAGAAAGTTGTCAACAAAATTTATAAGAATAAGAAAAGGACGAGGCGAGCGATGTGTATGACCACTCAGATTGGTGCTTATGAGGTGGATCAGGTTATTCTAGATCTGGGGTCTAATGCAAATGTCCTACCTAAGCAAACTTCGTAGCACATGGGAGAACCCAAGCTGGAATGGTCTACCATTCAACTGTGTAAGGTGAATCAACATAAAATCATTCCATTAGGAAGGTTGTCGCAAGTCGTAGTCAATGTTAAAGGTGTAAGGTACTTGCAGATTTTTAAGTTATACAAATTTTGGATGATATTGATCCTTATCCTGCATTGTTGGGATTGGAATAGGCTATTGATATGGATGGTATCATAAACCTGAAGATGCGAAGAATGGAGTTTGAAAACAATGGAACCAGAGTCATAATTCCCTCAGATCCTACAGAAGGAGAGAGATACATAGAACATGTGCGTGACCAGATCTCTTTGATGCATAACATCAGAGGTACGTGAATTACCACATTATGATGGTTTAACATATGTAAATATGTTTTTAAGAGAACTTGAAAGAACTTTCCTAGAAGGAAAAATATTCCATGCCTTAGATCTTGGACTACACGCTACTCCAGCACGATGGTGGGAGACTCATAAATAAAACATGGGCAACTGGGATGAATGCACATGAATGATGAGATTGCACTTTGAATGTCCAACTATCAGAATGAAATAATTCTACTCTAGAAAGGATGATTCGTGCAGACATTTGGCTAAATGGAATGAGGTATGGGACATATAACTGAGACCTGAATGGGTCCACATTTCCATTCATCAATTGGGGAAGGTACCTATTGATTGGTATCTTGAGATAGAGTTATGCGAAGGTACTAGTGAATGGCATGCACTGACGGAGAGTTTCATTCTAACATTCAGTTGTGAGAGCGGGTTTGTCAAGATTGGTAAAGCATTGCATAATATTCAAGAAGTTATCTTTGACACAACAAAGCCAACGGTACAGTGCACTTCACCATCATGGGATGTGTAGATGAAGGATATTGTGAATTACAGAAATCTGACGGTTGAAGAAAATGAAGAAGATCCACGAAATATCATAATTCCATAATCTGAGGGACAACGTGCAGTTGTTGGGCTCTCGATCACTTCTCTAGATGTCACAAAACCTATAAATATTCGGCAGGTAAATATTGGATTTGAAGAGCAACCGAAGTTGGAAAATATTGGCGAATATTGGGATGATGACACGGTAGGAAAATTTTTTGAACTACTGACAGAGTATCAGGACTTATTCCCTATAAATTTTTCAGAATTGAAAGGAATAATTGCAGACCTTGGAGTCATGAATATCACTTTGAAACCTAATGCGTGCTCGATGAAGCAGTGCCCCTACAGATTGAATCCAAAATATAAACATAAGGCCAAGGAAGAGTTAGATAAGATGGTTGTTGTAGGCATCATAGAGCCAGTAGCATGGAAAATTTTAGGGGCTAATATTCGCAGGTGGGCTAATTTTCCATGGTTTTTCCAAAAAAAAGATTCGCCAATTTCCATTTTTTTATAAAAATGATTTGCCCAAATTTTACAATATAAAATTATTTTACGTTAAAAATCGCCAACATTATATAAACAATATATATAATAGCATTATAAATTTGAGTAATTTTACAAATACATCAATAAACATTTTATATTTTGCATATTAGGGACTACTGAGATTCGCCAATTTTTTAAACTTCAAGATAATTTTCCATCCTTAAAATTATCCCTGGCCAGTAGAAGATTTTGATTGGGTGAGTCCCATGGTCGTGCAAGACAAGAAGACAAAAGGAGAAATGAAGATTTTTGTAGACTTGCGGAAGTTGAACGATGCTTGTGTGCATGATCCATTCCCAACTCCATTCTCTGATGAGATCCTAGACGATGTCGAAGGATAGAAGCTTATTCATTCATAGATGGTTTCTTAGGGTATCATCAGATCATGATTGTGCCAGAATATCGTAGTAAGACTACCTTTGCAACAAAATGGGGATCTTTCTAGTATAAAATCATGCCCTTTGGCTTGAATAATGTGTTGGCCATCTTCTTGCGCATAGTAGTAGTTGTCTTCAAAGAATTTATCCATAAGTTCCTAGAATTTTACTTCAATGATTGGACTGTTTTTAGGATGTTGAAAAAGCATGTCTCCAATCTGCACTTAATGCTGGATACCTATAGAAAGTATTAGATCTCACTAAAATTGAAGAAATGTATATTATGTGTGCCATTAGAGATACTATTGGGACACATTGTCTGCCAGCAAGGGTTGATGGTAGATCCCACGAAGATCGCAGTAATTTTTAATCTAGAGGTACCTACTAATGTCAACAATTGCGCTTAATATTGGGGCACACTGGGTATTATCTAAAGTTCATTCAGGGTTACGTGCTGATAAATGTGCCCATGGAGAATTTTCTCAAGAAGGATGCGACATTCTTCTAGGATGAGGAATGTCAGAAGATTTTTGAATTATTGAAGGAAAATATGGTCAAAATGCCCATATTGGTCTTCCCAAATTGGTCTAAGGTGTTTCATGTGAATTTTGATGCCTTATGTATCGCGCTCAAAGTTATTTTAGCGCAGCCAAGAGCTGGAGAGATTGATCACCCTATTGCCTATACCAGTCGAAAACTCTCAAGCACAGAACGGAATTACTCGACCATAGATTTAGAAGGAATAGCGATGGTGTATGCGCTACAGAAATTCTGCCACTACCTGTTAGGAGGACATTTCAAGATGTTTACTTATCACTATGCTTTAAATTACCTGGTCAATAAGCCTATGTTGCATGGGAAGATATGCAGATGGTTGTTACTATTCCAAGAGTATGACTTTGAGATCATTGTGAAACCAGGAAGAATGAATGTTGGGCCATACCATATGTCTCGCATTGAGACTGGTGAAGAACCTATTAACTTGGAGGATGGATTTCCATATGCGTAGTTGTTTGCGATCAAGGTAGTTGATGATCATTTCCCGGATATTATTCAGTTCCTAAATACTACATGCGTGCCTGAGGAATATATAGTGCAACAGAAGAAAGAGCTCGTGGAACATAGAGTAGACTTCACTGTTATTGTTGGCCAATTGTACAAGATGGGTGCAGATGAAGTTCTGCGATGATAGGTCTTGGAGTATGAAAGGCGTGAAATCTTAGATGAGGCTCATGGAGGGGTTGTCGATGGTCACTGTGCAGGTAAGGCAACCACGCAAAATATTTTTCGAGCTGGGTTATGATGGCCCACATTGCACAATGATGTCTATGCGCATTGTCATGCATGTGATGTATGCCAGAGGACCAGAAATCCATCGCACAGAGATGAGGTGCCCCTGCATCCATGGGTGGCACTGCAATCATTTGAAAAATGGACCATAGACTTTGTTAGACCTATTAACCCTCCAAGAAAGAAGAGTGGTGCACATTACAAAATCACTATGACTGACTATGTAACCAAATGGACTGAAGCTAAGCCTGTGAAGGATTATACATCAGATACAGTTGCATATTTCATCTTCAAGAATATCATGACTCGCTTTGGATGTCCTAAGATTCTAATAAATGATCAGGGTACGCACTTTGTGAATGAAACCATTGAAGCATTGACAGACGGATTTTGGATTCATCATTAGAAGAACACTCCATATTACCCATAGGTGAATGGTGTGGTGGAAGCATTCAACAAGATATTGGATATTGCGCTTACCAAGGTTTGAAATGCTAATTGGAATGATTAGGATGAGCGCATACCCGTAGTTCTCTGGGCATATCGAACTACATGTAAAATGTTGACTGGTAGCACACCGTTCAGGATGGTATATGGGAAAGAAGTTGTGTTTCTGATGGAATAAATTGTTCCCATTCTATGCATAGCATCATTCACAAATATGGCAGAAGTAGATGTTATGGAGTAACGGTTTTCGCAGTTTGTCGCAATAGAAGAAGATTGCTTTATTTCCAATTTTCGCCAGCAATTTCACAAGGCGCATGAAAAGGCATGGAATGATAGGCACATCAGTCAAAAGGTGTTTAAGGAAGATGATTTGGCCTTGTTGTATGACATCAAGTTTGCACGCCACATGGGGAAGTTTAAGATGCATTGGATAGGGCCATATATTGTTAAAGAGATAACTGATGGACGTGAAATGCGCCTGGCCACAATGAATGGAGAATATATTCCTGGATATGTCAATGGAAGCTGATTGAAGCCATACAGGGATGACCCTCTCCATTCACACACATGACTATATGGCCATAGTATTGGATCTGCGCAGAAGGGATGACAGACTCTGAAGAAGGGTGTGACGCGTGTGTGGTATCTGCGTGAGCTTGAATGGGTCGCAGAGTTACTGAAATCTAGCCATTGGAATAGTAAATATGGAAAAGACAGTTTTATTACCATTCAAGGGAGCATATAGGTTGCATTTAATGAGGGGATTTTGATATATTTGGAACTGTTTTTTCATTTATGAAGACACATTAATTCATAAGGGATCGTTGAAGTTGTGCCAAAACTATAAATATGACCTATGGGGTCGCAATAGTTCCCTTTGATTTCTATTTGAATTTTGTTCCTTGAGCTCTCTGATTTCTGCATATTATTCATTGCCTATGTCTATTTTGGATCCAGGATTCGAGGAGGATTTTCGTTGTAGTGGTCTTGTTTGCGTTATCTTGCCAAGCATGCCAGCTACGTGCCCAAAAGAGGATCATGTTGCGCCGGTCGTTGAGACACCTGTGCCTACAAATACTAAGAAGGGTAAGACGTCAGGGACACGTAAATCCCCCATGGAGAAGACTCCAAAGTCGCGCTCCATTATGTTTGAGCGCTAGTAGAGACCCATGGCAGAGCTCCCTGAGACCATCATGGAGGAGGAGGAGGATGTGGTCAAAGTGGCCCTATTCTTGTGGTTGCCAACCTATGTTGCACTGCGCAAGGCATCTGTCAAGGTCCCGAAGGATCTTGACAAGGTCATGTCTTACATTAACATGCCCTTAATTCCTAAGAATGTCCCACTTGAAGGCGATGTGTTCGCTAAAATGCCACAATTGAGGATGGAGGATTGGGACCTTGCAGATTTTAATAAGTTTTTTGACCTTGCGCCTAATAACTATCTAGACCATGTACCATATGAGTGGGCGCTTGTGTGCGTGGAGCCTTAGCGATGGGTGTTGGGCCTACACAAGGTAGGGCTTCTGAAATTATTACAGGTCCCACATTTCTTGCACAGCCCGATAAATGATATTTGTGTGAACTGATTGCTCGCGCGCGTACATGATGAAGCTCTATGGTTGGGCGAGCACATATCCATTGATGTCGCGCTAATCCATCGAATCATTGGCCTACCTGATCAAGGCACAAATCCCATGGCTGACTTTAGAGGAAAGGCACAAGAAAATAAGGTGGTAGATAAAATCAAAATGACCTATCAGGTGTTGCACCACGGCAGAGGATTTGTGGTCAGCAAAATCAACGACATGGTTGTTCAATTTGGGACGCTCATCTTGGCCTGCAAGATGATGTGGGAGTGCAGACCTAAGGAGGTTCCTACGTAAGTCATTGCACTTGCAGGATAGTGCAAGAAGGGTGTAATCTACAATTGGACCCAATATTTATGCAAAGAGTTCTTAGAGAACATGTGTGAAGCACAAGAGGAGGGAACGAACTTCTATTATGCTTGGATCCTGTTGCTTATCAACCTCATTGGATGGAAGACCCCAGAGGAAACACAGTTTCCTGAGATAGAGCCGCAAATGTGTGAAGTCGCGTGGTACGCCACATTATGGAATTCCTCTGTCCCCTAGCACATTATGGAAAATAAGATATTTTGGGTCTTTTTTTGACTCTTCTATTTTCCAAGCGATCCAGTCCAAATGAGAAGTACAAGTTGATCACATATTTTAAGGCCACCTTCCACAACATTCACATTCGCGCAAAGGGCACAGTTGAAGGAGTTTGGTATGAGTTTCTATATCTCATCACTGAGGATGACTTGTTATGCATCACTGTAGAGTGGCTGCCAGCTTGGCTGGAGCTACACACTGTGGAAGTTGCATCTACATCTATTCTTAACACACATACCATGCCTCGCATTGGTACGCAAACGACTGAAAATACCATAGAAACAGAGCCCACGCTGACTACAACTAGTGAAATGATCAATATAGGAATAGACATAGTGCCTGAGAAGAATGGTGCCGCGCCTAAAGAGACAGAGGAGCAAATGGAAGTTCAGACTTCCAAGGGCACAAAGCGCGGTTCTCAGGCCGCCAGAGGATCCAGGAAGAAACAAAAGGGCTTTAAGGCTACTGGAGAGGAAGATATGACATTGACCGAAGATGATTTAACGAAATAGCCAACATGGTCACAACAGCAACATAAGATATGTGTACAGACATAGAAGCGCAATACAAGGTTGCGCTCGATGGGGTACAAGTTGGTATCCAAGAGATCAAATTTTGATCGATCCCGATTCAGGCTAGTGTTGCACAAGCGAGCCAGTTACAAGCGAGCATGTTTGTTTCCGGCGCGCAACCCATTATAGTAGCATTTCCCTCAATAGGAGAAGCCAGCTTGGTTCAGATCCCTAAACAAGCCATCCGAGTTGAGTCTCAGTTGTTGCGCGTGCAGCTCAAATCCTGCCATGAAATTAACATTGATTTGAGTGTGTTACCTACAGGAAAATTAGACATGGTCCACAGCATGATCATGGAAGAGCTACAATTTCATGAAGCCCACTCCTACCATGACATCAATGAATCTCAGAAGCATGTGGTAGACCTTCAGTAAAATTATCAGAGCACCGACAAAGCATGTCGAGCAGTCGAGGCTCAGTACGCTGCACTCGAAGAAAAGGTCAACCAAGTGTGCAGCGATGTGTCAACGGTCACCGCCACAGCTTCCCTAGCATAAAATTTAGAAGGGATAGCCACTGCATTAAAGGCCTCACGCGCAAAAGTTAAAATTTTCTGGGCTGAATTTGAACACTAGATTGTCGACTTATAGTTAAAGTTGCATCCATAGATCCCATCGAAATTAAGAGGGAAGAGGGTTGTCGAAGTAAAATAGGCTACAGATAGCATTATTGCCACAGTGACACAGTGTGGTCAGCTCTTGGATGAGGCCATGGGTGTCTAGAATTCGGTTCAGAATGACCCTATGGTATAGTAGTCGCGCAATGAGTTGCACATCAAGGAGTAATAGTTTGTGGATATCAGGATGGCGGTGCCCACCCTCGTGATTTCGCAACACCTCACCCACCTACAGGAGGGTCAGGTCATTCATACTGAAATCAAGGACCTGCACTAAAGAGAACAGTTTCTCAAAGCAGGGATGCAGTCGTGGGCCAAGGAGGCTCTCCAACTGTCACAAACATTGGATGGCATGCTAAATACTCTTCAGCAAAATCAGAGAAGAATTGAATTGGCCACTGAAGGGTCAACTACATAAAAATTGGTCACTAAAGCATCGGGAACGGTTGTGCAGAGTCTTGAGGTGGTGCTGCCACTAAAGACTTCTGCCCTGCAAGCCAAGATGAAGGAGCAGACACCACAATGACTCGAGACGAGTCACAGGTTTGTGTTGGAGGCTTGTTGGAGCGGGGTCCCTTGAGGGGAAATTTTGAGTAACTTTTTGTATATATTTTTGGATATGTGCATTGCACGGAAAGGTAAAGGAAATTTGGGGTGGATCAAAGTCCCTATTTTATGTAAATGGGTTATAAGCGTAAACTGTGGACCTCAAACCATGGTTTGAGACCATAGTATCTGTACGCTGAATAGATATAAATATAGATAGAGTCTATTCAATGATGGAATGTAATGTGCATGATCTAAGTACGCCTATGCTTCTGTGATACAATTTTGTAACTCTGGGTTGGGTAGAAAGGCTCCTGCTGGCTGTGTGCGCGGAGACCTAGTCCTGGCTGTGTGTGGACTTCGCTGGTTCTGTGTGTGGAAGGGTAATTGTAAGGGGAAAGTCTGTTATACTGAATTGTTTTTATCTAATACAAATACTGGTTTTTGTGAAGCACTGTGTTATATTTTTACTCTTATCACTTTGAGGCCACTTTACTATTGTTATATATGTGTGAGTAAATATGTTCTTTATGCATGAATATATGTTGATGGTTGAATACATGAATAAATCTGCTTAATTTATTGCGCATTACAAAGATTTGGTTTTGTTATTATATATCTGCGATGAAGTAGATTTGTGATTCATCTGTATATGCATTATTTGTGTTTGTGACAAGTCGATTTGATAAGTTATTTTTTGTAAATGCACGCATCTATTTCTGATCTGCAACACATTCTATTATAAACTTGTCTATGGATACCGCATTAAATTATTCCTTAGGATATGGAAACCTGGTTCCAGCACCCCCCCATACTACTTCGGGTGAAACTTTGATCTGCGCAAGCAGGTCATTGCCGAAAGGGCCAGTAGTTGGAGGGTTTTTTGGTTGCACGATAAACTCTGAACATGGGTTAGGACCCCTCAAGACAACATCCACGCAGTGGGCCTATTATTAAAATAGCCCACCTGCACTGCTAGTCTTGATATCCACTCATACATCTCGCTAGCAAATGATGCGAAAAATATCGCGTACTAATCTGTATAGATATGCTTATGTATCCAATGTTCAATAGAGATGCATGGACTTTTGTTTTCTTGCATATAAAATTCACGTTCTTTTTTATCAACCCAATTTTTAATCTCTTCCTTAAATGGATTCCATATCCAGATATCCCTCAGTCAGATCATGGTCCCGACAACATAACCATTTGTTGGATTGATGGGGCCTAGACCCAGGTACATAGTGACTGTGTAGTCCAAAAAAACCCACAATTATCGGCCCTTTTGGTAATGATTTGCTTGCACAGGCCGAAGTCTCACCCAAGGAAATATAGGGGGAAGCTAGAACCAGGTATTTTCATCTAGAGGGACATTGGACTGTGAATTTAGGGATTTTCCTTCTTAACAGGGCTTCGCAAGCCAGATCTATCAGTAATACCAGTGTTTTTCAACACATATGTTGAACTTACTCACATGTTGCGATCTTACTTATTCTTCCATTAAACGGAGTAAATAATCATAAATAGGACTATGCTACTCAGTTACATATCAAAACCCTTTTCAGCATAAATATTCAGAAACAAAAAGTAAAATCAAAACACGTCAATATAACTCATCTCTTTCTTAACAAGTCTTTCATTAATAGCCAGATCCTTCTCATACATTCACTTTCCACCCTGTGCACACAGTTGTAGGGGTTTGCGCACATAGATGCAGGGGTCTACGCACATAGCTGCAGACTTCCCAAGGTCTCCACACACACAGTTGCAGGAGACTTTTCCTCTAATCCAAAACAGACTCTGACTCAAAACAATATTACATCTAAATTCATGATTCAACTTTTTATTGACTCCCTATGGCTTCTATATAGACTCCTTATATATATTTTTCATTTACAATACCATGGTCCAAAACCATGGGCAGAGTCCAACCTTCACAAAATATCCCATCCCATTACATTAATAAGGGGCTTTGACCCACCCCAAAGCCCCTATGACTCAAAATAGACTCTACGATGTGCGCTACACTCCTCGATATGCAGAGTCTTTCCTTGCTTGCTTACTTCTTCGGGATCCCAACTCCAACACCTAGACGTTGGCATGTTGTGTTATGCCCACGTCTATAGCCTCTTGGATGCTTGCTTGCAAGAATTTTCCTGCGTCTATGGCTCAATGAGTTCAAAATGTCAGTGTGACCCAGGGGTAAGAGGTATGAATGGTTGGGTTACCTCCTGGGGGTGTTTTAGTTGCTATACAAGGTTTGTATGTTGTGTTTCCATCGGTTCCACTTCCTTAAGGTCACCTAGGAGGTTGAATCTAATTATAGTAGCCTCTCATCACATGTTTTCCCTGGTTTGCTGGTTACTTGGGTAGATGTAGGAGGAGGGTGTTACAAAGTGGTATTAGAGCATGGTTCAACCCTTGGAATGGATGGGTAGTGTGTTTTTCATTATTTTATGTTGATTTCATATGTGTTTATCATACCTATGGCGTATGTCTTTGTTGCATATGTGTTTGTTGGGCATGGTGGCAGTGGTGTCGCCATGTAAGGGTTGATGGTGTTTTTTTCAAACTATTGTCATGAGTGTATGGTTGGTTATGTGTTGTTCTTTCTTATGTATTGTTCGTGCACACTTTCTTACATGTTGCTACATGTTTTATATGCATTTCTTTCTTATGATAGGGTTACATATTGGTCATGCTTGTGTGTTGTCCATGTATGCTTGCTTGTGTGATGTTATATGTTGAAAATGCATTTGTCATTAATGCTTGGTTACATGTTGGTTATGCTGGTGTATTGTCCATGTTTGTGATTGTGTGTGGTCAATTTTTCATTGGTATGGTTGATGTTGTCATGCATTAGGTCATGGAGTGTACTTGTTATGGTTATGCATTGATAACTAGACTCCAACGGAGTGATGGTTATGCGCTAATATACCATGTGTTACAAGTTTATATGTTGTTGTGATTATGTATATACATGTTCTACGTTGATTGGTTGATCTTGCAGGATGTATCCTTTGCAAATAACACTAAGGTACGTTGGTTTATTGTTATTTCGTTTAGATGAAATATTATGCTTGGCTAGAGAAATATAATATTGGATAGAAAGCTGGTATACTACAAGGACTCCCCTTATGAGTCATATGAGAAACACGGTGGGCACTCTTCTAATTTTGCAGGCACACTGAGATTCCTAAATGAGGAAATAAGGAGTTGTAAGGCAGGCAATGACAGGATCATATCGGATAGGTACAAGAGAAACAATCAAAGTTGAATGCTATACTTCTTCAGAGCTTATCATATTGGCATAAACAACAACCACTATGAATCATCTTTGTATAGGAGGACAAAACTAAAGGGGCATATAGCAGTAGGTCTCCTAGTAGGCACACGTCAGAGATAGTTGATACAGTGAGAGATGGTAGGTTGTTGGACACTCCAGATAGGAGGTGTGATGAGTATAGGTACCATTCTAGTTCTGGTTCAGGTAGACATCATGATTTCCATCAGTATCATCCTTACAAGAGGAATGGTAGGGGATACTTATGGGATGAGTTTAAGAAATAAAATCCACCTACTTTTGATGGGGACTTGAAGAAACCAGAAGAGGCAGAAGCTTGGATACTTGGGATGAATAAGTTCTTTGGGTTTCATGATTACTCAGATAACATGAAGGCTGATATTGCTATCTTCAGCGTTAGAGGTAAAGTAGACATATAGTGGGAAGATGTGAAGTTGGTTAGGCACATCAAGACATACGACTTGAGTTGGAACGAGTTCAAAATAATTTTCAGGAAGAAGTACTTGTCAGAGAGGTACTATGAAAACAAGGTGAAATAATTTTATGAGCTAAATATGGGATCAATGACAGATGAAGAGTACACGACAAATTTCTTAGATTTATTGAGGTATGCACCATATTTTTAGGATTAGTGTTGGATTTTGGATCCCCCGCAAAGTAAATATTACACAGATCAAGGCACGAAGCGCGAAGTATATTTTTTGTCTTAGGGGATTTGGGGATGTAACGGGATGGGACATTTTGTGAACGTTGGACTCTGCCCATGGTTTGGGACCATGGTATTGTAAAAGCCAAATCTATATAAGGAGTCTAGATAGAAGTAATAGAAAATTTATGAATGAGATATATTTTTTGATGCATTTGGACGTAAGACTGAGTTAGATTATGTGTTTTGGGTTATAGAGGAAAAGGCTCATGTAGCTATGTGCGCGGAGACCTTAGGAAAGACTGTAGTTGTGTGCGTAGGGTGGACAGTGAATGTATGAGATAGATATGGACATTAATGAAATAAATGTTGAGGAGATATGAGTTCTAATGATGTGTTTTATTTTTTCTTATTGTTTATGAATTTCTATGTTGAATAAGGGTTTTGTTTTGTAACTGAATAGCGCAGTTCGTTTTATGATTATTTACCGTGTTTAATGCTTAATTAAGTAAAATCACGTAGTCTGTGAGTAAGTTCAACAGTTCTATTGAAAAAATTTGGTAATGTTGATAGATATGACCTACAGAGCTTTCATAAGAAGGAGAATCCCTAAAGCCATTTTCCTCTATCCCTCTGGATGTAGAAACCTGGTTCTATCATCCCCTTATATTACCTTGGGTGATACTTTGGTCTCTGCAAGAATATCATTGTCGAAAGGGCCTATAATAGTGGCTTTTGTTGGATTTCACAGATTATCTAAACCTAGTTCAAGGCCCCATAAAACCAAAAAATATTTCTGTTTTTGGGATCGGGATCCGACTGAGGGATAGTTGGATGTGGCATCTGTCTAAGAAAGAGATTGAAGATTGGATAGATCTGAAAAAATGTGATTTTTCTGCGTAAGAAAATAGATATTCACATATATCTACTAAACATTGGTTACATAAGTATATCTATAAAGATCAGTACAAGCTCTTCTTTGCATCATTTTCTAGTGAACTGCACGAGTGGATCTCAAGGCTAGCTATACAAACGGGGTATTTTAATAATAGACCTTTTGTATGGACCCCAAATATGATTGAGAAACTGAAAATTACTGATAACGAGATCACAATAGTTGTTGATTATTGGATTGATAGCATCCTTTGAGGGATTCATTACTAAGTTCCCGATCGATACCTCTGTGTCCTATAGTGAAGCAGAGCCTAACTTTTTGAAAGGCCTGCGAGGTAAGTATTTGAATTCACTGAAGTTCTGGATTAAAATTCTATTATGTGAAAAGGGTATACTGAAATTGCGCTCAGATTGATGTTTGAAGACAAAGAACATGGTTCTAGGTGAAGTGGAAAATGTTTAGGACCAGTTGGGGAACATACGTTGAAAGGGAATATAGATCGTTGTTTAAGACTAAAGCAAGAGAAAGCAACCCTGCTACTCTGCGAAGTCTATCATTAAGATTTTAAAGTTAGCAGAGTGTTGAGGAATTTCACTAAACTTCCACCCCCATCATCACTTTGTTTCATTATGTCCATCCACCTCCAGAGACACATGGCCAACCATTATTTCACCAAAAACAAAATTCCACAAATCAGGCTCAAACATGTGAAAAAGAAGCTTAAAGAGGCTCAAATGAATCCTAAGGAGATAGACAACTTAGAAATCCTTGTTGAGGCATCCATAGATATTTATCTTACCCTCCACAGGTCTTATAGAATAAATTTTGGACAATTGTGAACACTTTTACATTTTTGGTGATTTTTGCACTAAACTAGAAATTCAACCTTGACAGATGTGTAGCGCCAAGTTGTTACGCTTTTTACTAGGGCACCTAAATGATGAATGCCTTACATGTTTGGATTCATTTTGACGAGTACAACATATATCAGGAACCCCTGTTGCATGACAAGCTCTAGTTTGGAATAAAAAGCCAAAAAACCACCATTTTTCTATGCTTCTATTAATATTTTTGACTGTTTGTTACGCATCTGGAGTAATCTTGGGAGAATCAATGTTTAGAGGCATTCCCATGGGTAATTTTCCAAAATTCAAGATGTTATGGAAACTAGACACATAGTGTTAGTTGACCTATCTTTCAAATTTGGATTTGGAGTCCTAAAATTCCCTCAAAGTAAGTTGCAAAAAATTGTTACGTATATGTAAAAAGGTGTTATGCATCTGTCAAAGTGTTACACAACTACATAGGATTCCACAGGACACTTTTCAAGGCCAGAAAAAGTCATATTTTCGAGGTTTTGTTGTCTTTTGAGTTGGAATTGGAGCAATTGAGTTTTTTTTGCCTCTTATCATGAGGAAACATGTAATTTAATGTGGGGGACACACACTCCTAGTCATTAGTTGAATTTGAGGGAATGGTTTCTAACCTCCCTAGATTCTAGGAAGTAACTCATCTCAGGTATTTATGATGCATGTTGGATGGGATTTTGACCCTATTATGTGTCATTGTGCATATTTTTATATAATTAGACCCACTTTAGCCTTTTCTTGGGTTGGATAGTTGTTTTTTACAGTGGAGCTATTGTACAAGCCTTTTGGAATGGAATCAAAGGTAGTGTTGCAGAATTTGTGTTGAGAATCTTGTGGTATGCCTTAGAGGATTTTTTCTTTCTCTGTATGTTTATCTTATCATGTTGAATTATATGTTTTCATATTTCATATACATGCTTCTATGTGTTTATCTTGTGAGTCTATAAGAAGAAATCATGCCTTTTCATGCTCTATCTTAACAAGATTTACACTATGTGTCTACGTTCTTATAATGAATGAATTCACCTCATTTCTCATTTAGATTTTCTATCATTTCATCCTATACACAATGACAAACTAAACATTCTTTCAAGCTACCTACCTGGCCTCATCCATATTCTCTGCAAATTGATCTTGAATTCAGACCTAGAACCCTAGACCTAGTATCCTTACTTTTATTCCTATCCAACACAAAAACACCAAAAAAAACCCTATTTACTGAGCGCTTATACCTAGCCTAAGATCATTAGATATTCAGTCATTTCATTGACTAAAAAGTGACATTGAGAGAGCCCTCTCTAGTCCTGGTAGGGCTAGCTACCTGACCTAAAGCTTGGTCTGTGGTTACCTTTCTTTAATCTCACTCTCAACCTTGGGAAGTTGGGGGGAGTGATAACACGAGGTACACCTTGATTTGGTTTACTAAGAAAAGCACACAATGGAAAATAAAACTTTCTGGGTGGTAATGGATATGGATTTGTGCACAGTGGTGGGTCAGCATCTCAGGTTGTCACCTATGTTGTTTGAATATTATTGAGGAGTTGCAGACTTCAAAGTTGATTTTCATAGAGTGTACATCAAGGAGTGAAAGGATCTAGATGAAGTATGGTACACTTTTCCATACTTGGTTATTTAACTTGACATTGTGCAGATCACAAGGAATTGGCCAAAATACTGGTTGTCTCCACCCATTGGGGGCACTGAGACATGAGATGGAGGAACCAGTGTAAAATATACACAAAAAGGAAACCGAGAGGATGGTGAAGTAACCGGAGGTACAAATAAGGGTGTCTAGGACCCTCCAAGTGACAAATAACAAGAGGATTCCCCATTTATTTTAAAGAGAAGGATCCTTAATAAATCTACCCCAGCTACACAGAAGAAGCACAAGGAAGATAAATCCATGCGCACATATCCAATGACCCTCACTAAAGGAGACATTAATGAAATATTTGATAAGGTGTTGCATATCACAAAGGACACATGGAGCAGGATTGAATATTATTACAAACCAATACTGACAGAGGTACAACAGGGAATGCAATAGCTTAAGGTTTTGGCACAAACCAGACCATAGGAGCATCCAACCATTCAATCAACACAAGAGAGCCAGCTGATGCAGCTAGAGCACCTATTGGAAACAACTTTTCATGTTAGGATTTTTTAGGTACCCAAAGGAGCTCAGTTCGGAGTAGTCAAAGACATGGAACATGCCAAATGTTAGGGAAGCATTAGCATGAACCTCGATGCACTCCCCACCCCAACACTACATGAATTCCATCAAGAGATCGTTGAAGAGCTAAAGGGGTGAGAATAACACATGTTGCGGGCCCATGACGAAGTAAATCATGACATCAAAAATATAACGAAGGAAATGGATCAGATAATCGAGGAGAGGGATGAGGTGTGACAACAACACAAGTAGCTAGAGGATGCCATAAGAAAGACTTGCACCTAAATTCTAGACATCAAGGTTCACGTAGAGGAAGCCCCAGCAACGAAGGTTGCAAATCTCACACTTGCTAACAAGGAGTTGAAGAAAAACATGAGAAGATGAAGTTTGAGTACCAGATGCAGATCACTGAGCTACAAATAAGGCTGCAACCAACCACACCACCAAAGGTATGAGAGCTGAGAGAAGTAGACCTTACGAGAGCCGAAGGTATCTCCACCATAGTAAAGGATTGTGGAAAGTTTTTACATGACACCATGGATATTTGGACCTTTCTAGAGGAGGATCCAAACATTCAGAAGATTGAAAATGAAGTACAGGAAAAATAAAAGCATTTGGACGAGATCTGGGTCAGTGCGAGGACTTTATCACTCGCGCAACGGCTCGATCGAATAACGAAAGGGAAAAATATAAAGGGTTATATTGAGGATCTGTGACGGAAAGAGCATCTGATCACTTTGTGGACTCAACCATGGAAGGAGAGGTCATTCAACTGTCTCATATAATGGATAGAAATCTTCAAGAGATATGTTTGTTAAGTTAAATTATAGACTTATAATTTGACAACATAAATTATGAACCAAGGGTAGGTAAGCTTATGAGATCTTGCACAAAATATGTGCAGGATAATACCTTAAGTGATTCTTAATTAAATCAGTCACACATACACAGTTCTAATGTCTCTTTCCTGCATCAACACTTGGCAGAAAAGGCTATGGAGTGGATGCAATCATCCCTTTGCAGCTCTTGATATTTCCGATGTTGATAAGAAAAGATAAAGGACCAACAAAACATCCTTAAGAAAATCAATTTAAAATTTAGAAGATCAAACCCAATTAATGATTCCAAACATATTTGTCAAATAAAATTAATCATCCAACCATTTTACATATGCTGCTAAAATTCAGAAATCATAAACACTAGTTGTGCAAATAATTTTATCACTACATAAAAATAATCAAAAAACATATTGTTGTAACTAATGGAGTTGTGAGCAAAGGGGGCCCTCCCTTACTCACAACCCCTTCACCGTTAAAATGGTTTACTCAAAAAAATGAATAGAGCAAGTAACTTTATATTAATTTGAAAAGTATAGTCATGTAAAAGTCTAATATGTTCGATCAGCCAACCCCCTTGCAAATGAAACATAGTAAAATTTGTACAATTTCAAAGGCATATTCTTTTCCTGAATTAGGAAAACTACTATGTTGTAACTATTTACTATCAATACTGGAACAGAATGACAAAAATAGCTCTACTGAGTTTGATCCATGACTGAAAGCATGGATAAAACTACTTTCGTTACACTGTTGGATCTTTTCCCAATGCGGCCATCGAGAAGAGGATTGAATATCTGGGTGGTTTCAAATGATGAATTCGAGGTAGCCAATAGGAAATCGTCCATGTAGGTAGGTTTCCTCATAAAACCCATGTCCCCATTCGTCTTGAGACTAAGTGGAACATATCCAACTGTTTATTCTACTACAGGAAATCTAGGCAGTTACAGGAAATCTGCATCTATAGGAAATCATGGAGTGTCTATAGGAAATTAGTGACCACAGACTGTCTACAGGAAATCATAGAGCTACTTCAAATCATGACTAATCTGCATAATGCTTCAATCAGTCAACATGATAATTCGATTAGGAAACAATTAGCTTCAAGGAATACTTAATAACAAGATAAAATTATACTTTTAAGATAATTTGCATACCTTGAGCACATAGCACACTTTTGGTCAGAACTTAGGTAATGTAACGAAATAAACTAATTAGGGGTCAAAGAGAATTCAAAAATGGTGAAACAAGGTCTTATAAGGCTATCAAAATTGAGAAAAATTGGGACTCAACATCTCCCCCACACCTAGCTTCTTGCATGTCCCTTATGCAAGAAAAAATGTTGCACCCTCAGAAGAAAAATCAGTCCTTGCCCTATGTTGCAGCTACTGCAGCCAAGTGGTCTAATTGGGCCCTGTTGGATTCTGCCTAAACCTAACTTTGATATGCTTCATTATTTTTCTTCAGGTGATCAATTTGGGCATATTTCTTCTTCATAATTTGGATTTCCTTCTAATGCCACTCATCATGCTCCTTTTGCATGCATAGGCTATTTTCCCTGAGGGTCTCATTTTCCTTTCGTAGATCCCACTTTGACACACTAAGTTCAGTGATGATTTCTTCCAATTCATTCCGAAACTGCTTTTTTGGGGGAGTTCCCTCCCCCTCATGTTGTCCTTGGTAGGACAGGGGAAAACTCAACTCCTCCTGCCCTTGGATATATTCAGTTGTCTTATTCCCGCTTTCCTACAGTGGTGGATCCTGTAAGGACACTCCCTCCCATTCTTCTTTGTCATTAAATTCAGTTGTCTCAACCTTCCCTTTCCCCTTGTACAAGCCTTGGGGCTTCTCATTCTTTTTATTAATTCTAATTTGTGGTATCCCCTCTTCTGCAATTTCCTTTGTTTCTATCTTTGTAGATTGTCTCCTTGTAAATCGTTTAGCAGGGGTGGAAGTGCCCTTCAATTTGGGATTTTTCCCTGTGGTTTCCCCAGTCACTACCACCTCTTCATATTTCTTGTCCTCATTTTTCAATGGACCATTGGTTCTTGGCTTCTTTTTCAGCTTTTATGTTGGCTCTTCCTCCTTTTTTTATGAAGGACCAAGGTCCTTCTCATCCTCTATGAAGTAATTCTCTGACAATAATTCTTCCCACATTTTCTTTTGCTTATGTAAAATCTTTTTCATGATCATTTGTATCAAACCATGTTGATAGAGGTTCTCCTCTATGTAGGTTTCCCTTTCCTTGGCAGTTGGCAGCACTCAACATTTTCATTAGGGACATTCTTAAACAGTAGGGAAATTAAAAGGCATGTCTCGAAAGTGGCTGATAAGGCGAATATGAAACAAAAATGCTAGCCCAAAACGACCTTCACAAGTTATGTATTTCTATAGGAAAAAAAAAATATGCTAATACTTACTTCGAAGGTATTCATGTGGGATCCCTTTACTCCAATCAATATTTGCATGTTCTTTCCGGAGGAAGGATGCCCAAATTTATTTGTTAAATCGCTGATTCTTGAACCAGCTCTCCCCTTCCTGTGGGAAGTCGCAAGCTCGAGCCACTAGCTCCTCTGTCAAACTAAATTGAGCATTCCCCACTTGCGCCTTGTTTCCATTTAGATTCAGAGCGAAGGACTTTGTTACCTCCAAATTATCCACACTAAATTTCATAAATAGAGGCATCCACCCTGCCTTTTCCAGTCTTGCTTTACTACGAGGGTCAATGTCCAATAGTGCGGGACCCTGCAGTTGAAATCTAACAGCGGAATGGGAGAGAAGGGAGTTGGTTCAGCTCACAGACATGCCTCTAAGACTTTACAAAAAAACTCGACAATGATATTTTAAATTTGGAAGTATTTGGGAATGTGGAAACTTTTGAAAAACGCAGGTCGTGATCATGATTGTCATCATGATCCGACCTGCAGAATGAATAACAAAAAGCTCACCAAAGGACGTGTCAGAGTAATGATGGTCGGAAATGGAACTCGATTTATGATGTAATGTCTTGTAGTCGCCTTCTTCCGCAAGGGTTACCATGACTTACATTCATGTAAATTTTTAAAATTAAATTATCATTACCTTTCACCTTAAGCATCATGTCGCGAACCGTACCTTACCGATCTTACATTCCAACGGTCCAGTACTTGGATGACGACTGCCTTTGTCTTGAAATAATAACCCGCCTTGAAATCACATCATATGCACAATTGTATAGTTCATGGTCACAACTAATAATGAAAACTATCAGTACTTTATCAGATTAATTTAAGCTAATGTTTTGTCTGCAATTTTTTCTTCAGGAAATCAGTGATGCTGCTACAGGAAATGGAACCACAATTGTTGAAATTTTTGTAGGAAATCCTTCTGCAGGAAAATAGTTTCTTCCCTTTTTTGTAAAATTCATCGCACATGAATGGAGGTGTTGATGTCAAATGTGAAATGATCTCATTGGATTACCAGCCATTAAGGTTATCTCTTAACCAATGTGAGGCCCATCACCATTAATGAGAGTGAGGACCAAGGTACATCTGATGCATCCTCTCAGGTGTGAATTTATGAGTTATTGTCAAACCCACTCTAGGATCCAGTAGTCAAGGAGCCATAATGAATCCCCATTGTTGGTGGTGATATAGCCTGTCATTAAGGCATACAATCTTCAAGGCATCACAAGGCTCTAATCTTACAACCAGATAATTTTCTAATGTCGATGGGCCAATATTATTGGAAGGAGGGTCTTAAAACACTACAAGGAAAAGAACATCTAGCGGATGTTTTTGAGGAACCCCATAGAAAAATACCCCATACATCCATTTCTAGCGGAGGTTACTAGAGGAGGTTGGCGGGCGGAGGGTTTTGCGGATGTTTTCCGCTCAGTGCGCTTATCATTAAACGTCGCCCCGGTGCTCTGGAATACCGAAAGCACCAGTTGGCACAAAAAAATTGGCACACCAGACACAGTGCACTCCATACACACCCGCCGAGTGCGTTGTATTATTCTATAGCACCGGTGCGTCACACATCTTCCGCACCGGTGCATTATAAAACACCGCACCAAGACCGAAACCGCCTGGTGTGGTAGAACGAAACCGCACCGGTGCATCATAAAACAACGCACCAAAACACAAACCGACTAGTGTGTTTGTAAGAAATAGTACTGGTGTGCCTATAAACCATGTGCACTGGTAAAGGGTTAAATTTTTTTTTTTAAATTACAGCAAAAAACCCGGATTTTCATTTTTATAGTGCTCCTGAGCTCTCAATTACTGGTGCACGCTCTACCGTAGAACGCACTGGTGCACACAAAACATTGGCACATCGGACAGAGTGCACGACGTACACAACCGCCCGGGGCGTCCAATTACGTTAACGCGCCGGTGCTTCACTACTCTTCTGCGTCGGTGCATCATAAAACACCGCGCCAAAACATAAACATGTTGGTGTGTTCTTATCCAAGAGCATCGGTGCGCCTATAAAACGCATGCACCGGAATAGCGTTAAATAAAAAAAAAATTAAGGCCAAAAAACCAGTGCTTTACAACTATTCTGCACCAGTGCTTTATGACTATTCTGCACCGATGTTTTACGAATATTCCACCCCGGTGCACCATCAAAACAATGCGCCAAAAATGAATCATCTCGGTGCGATTTTAGGGAACTGCCCCGGTGCATTATAAACAACATGCCAAATATGGCACCACTCGATGCGGTTGTAAGTAAGCATACCAGTGCGCCTATAAAAACCTACGCACCGGAACAGGGTTAAATAAAAAAAAATTACGGCCAAAAAACCGCATTTTTCACTTTCCTCAGTGCTCCAGAGCTCTCAAGCACCGGTGCCATTTCCCATTCTCTAATCCGCCCTGACATCGGTGCTCTCATTGTACCCATTGCACGCACTACTGCTCTGCATTGGCCACCAATCTCCAGCTTGCATTTTGAAAAATGGTGTACAAAGTTTCTTTTGCAAATTTTACAGCCAATATGCCTCCTCGATGGCGAAATGTACATGTATTTTTCTAGTTTCTCCATAATTAAGCCTTTCAGCAGATTATAACTTGAAATAACCTTAAAAATAACCATTAAAAAAAAAAAATATGTCGCGCGGTGCGCCTGAGCCGTTCGGCTCGCACCAGATATCGATGTTGCTTGTAAAATTTATAGGTCGCACCACCACCGATGCTAACGGTATCTGCACTGTTTATGGGGTGGTACCAAAAGGCGCCCCGCATAATTTTAAATTAAAAATAAAATAAAATGCGGTGCGCTCATTTAGCCAGGCTCACCATTGACCAAGGGAATCCCAGTGCGGTGCTTTGATGGTATTATCCACCCCGATATATGTCAGTGCACAGCATTCTGCATTCCAAGAGGGTTAACGATGCAGCTGGGTAAAAGACCACACCGTCGACTATGTAACTGTCATGAAGTTGGTGTGCTGACACGACTATGCGCTCCGAGGCTTATATTTGATGTGCCTGCGTTATTACTACAGACGGATATTCAAGGATACTTGAAAAATATATAACTATCGAGTCGGTGCATTGTATTCATCACGGGGGCACCGAGACGAAGTGCTACAAACTTAAACTGCCTTGGCAGTGCGTGCACATTTTGGCATGATTGGTCTATTTTTTTTTCAAAAAAAAAAAAAAAAAAATATATATATATATATATATATATATATATATATATATATATATATTCCTAAATACATGTATGTTTTAATAAAAAGAAAATATTTAATATGTCAATGATTCAGAGAGAAGAGGAGGAACAACAGCAACAACAGGCTGAACAGTATGACATGATTCGCTAATGGGGGCCCGAGAGAGGGAGAGAGATGCATACTCTCGGCCTATTACAGTAGATACTCAGGGGATCCTTAGGCAGGTAGGCCTCCTCAAGTTCTATGAGGAGGCTACTTCCCTAAAGGCCCATAGCGTGTTTTTGAGATATCTTATCCGCAGGTGGAATGCCCACCGATAGGCTTTCCAGGTTGGTCCTGACCAGTGGTACACACCCACTAAGGAGGATATTTATTTTATTACAGGACTATCAAGGAGAGGGGTGGATTTTCCCTCATTCCCATACGTGCCAGCTGGTTGTGTAGCAGGGAGTCAGTTAGTTTACTCCCAGAGATAAATTGGAGCACATGTACTGTCTCCTTCAGAGTTTCAGGTACCTAGAGGTCAGTTACGTATAGGTGCATTTGGTAGACAGGATGTGCAGTGCCTCTCACTTATCATTTCAACCATTTCACACAACACCAGTGATAGGAAACACATTATTTGCTCGTTTTTATATTATGTTGATTCTTTAGTACAACAGCCACGACTTGTCAGGTGGTCTGCCATTTTTTTGCGGTAGTTTTGTATGACCTTAGATAGATGTTGTGCTCATGCACAATGGAGGGTCAACTTCACTTTTTCTTCAGAGCTGTTTTGTTTATTTTTTGAGAGGTTTCCAGAGATGAGACCTAGTTTTTTCCGACAGCCTTGTAATCCGATGTTCGAGGCCCGGATGCACATGTGGGGGCAGATGATGCCCAAGAGGGGAGACACTATGTTTCCAGCCATGATATCACATGATGCACTGGACTTACTAGTCAGTGTTGACGGGCTGCATCCCTTCATTATGGTCCCACGTCCTTATGCTGGATTAGATTAGCGAGGGTGTCCCAACATCCTCTTCACATATGATGAGCTGCCAAATGATAGAGGTAATATTATTGTTTTATTTATATTTATTCTAACATGTTCTTTAACTTGTTTTTATTAAATTGTGTAATGAAACTGTCTAATTATAGTTGTGTACTTGTATATATTTTGCAGACATTAGCTCTTTTGATGGCGAGGAGATGCCGGATCCACCACATGATCCAGGTGTGGATCCTGATGACGATCAGGACATGGCCGATGCCGAGGATGATCATGATCAGAGAGACATGCTCCAGATCATGGTACACTGGTACCGCCTTTTTCTAGGCGCGGTCGACCTAATACTAGATATAGGATGGAGTTGGGAAACCAACTCTGTGCATTGATTGTTGATGCGGGCATCAGGCCCGCTCATTATAGATACATACAGGTCGATGATAGGTTGTTCCAGATGTGGAGAGGCATGTCACATGACATGTACGGCCTGACGCGGCATGTCGTAGGAGCTATGACAACTGTTACACGACTGATGAGGACTGTCTATAGCTATAGGCGTACTAGTCGAGTTGCGGCACATGATGGACAGTCCGCGAGCAGCGACTCACATGCATCTCATGATCGTTCACCTCGCGCCGCGTCTGATGAGCATGAGGCTGATCCACTAGCAGCATCTAGCAGTCATCATGGAGATGAGGCTAGACCATCAACCATGTCCAGTTAGCAGCCTGCAACATCCGTCAGTACTAGTCATGATCATGAGCAGGCTGGACCATCGACCGTCGAGGCTGCACTATTGACTGAGCAGGCCTCCACTACTAGTACTTATATTGATGTTGTACTAGTACCACCAGTTGATGCATCCATCAATACTAGTGATCACGATCATGAGCAGGCTCAACCATCGACCGTCGAGGCTGCACCCTTTACTGAGAAAACCTCCACTTGTACTGCTATTGATGTTGTTATACTACCACCAGCGGATACATGACATTTATATTACAGTTGTATATTTTTAACATTATTCAATTATATATATATATATATATATATGGTCCATGTATTTTATGTTCATGTTGCAGTTGTACCTAATTTACAGGTTGGTGATCATCATGATGTGGCGCATATTGTTAGGTCATGTTAGATATGTTCATTTAATGTTTAGCTTGTAGATAGATGTGTATATGGGATAGCACGAGTTATTTGACATGAGATTTATATTTGATGTTTGTGTTGTGACAATGTTAATATATAATGGTAATTTGATGTTTGAATGTGTTTTTTAGTTGAATATGATGTTTGTACGATGGTTATCATGATCGTGATGATGTTTATTAATTAATTTAATATTAATGACCATGATATTTATTAAATATTATGTCATGATTGTAATTGAAATTTAAATTTTAATTGTATGTAAAATTGAAAAATTGTATTTGTATTTGTACTAATTGTAATTTTAATTGTAATTGTATGTAAATTATTTATTAATGTAAAATTTTAATTGTAATTGTAATATTTAATTTATTGTGAAATGATTGTAATTGTATATATGAAAAATTGTAAAATTGTAATTGTAATTCTAATTGTATGTAAAATTCTAAAATTGTAATTATATTTGTAATTGTAATTTTAATTGAATTGTATGTAAAATATTTGTAAAATTGTAATTGTAATTGTAAATGTAATTCTATGTAAAATTGTAAATGTAATTGTATGTAAAATTCTAAAATTGTAATTGTAATTTTAATTGAATTGTATGTAAAATATTTGTAAAATTGTAATTGTAATTCTATGTAAAATTGTAAATGTAATTGTATGTAAAAATAAAATTGTAATTGTAATTCTAATCGTAATTTATGTATGTGAAATTAATGTAAAATTGTAATTATAATTGTAAATGTAATTTTAATTGTAATTGTATGTAAAATATTTGTAAAATTTTAATTCTATTAATGTGAAAGTTTTAATTGTATTAATGTGAAATGATTTTATTAAAATATTTAAATTTATAAATTTGCAAATAATTGTAAAATAACAAATCTAGAATAATACGAATTTTTGTAACATAATAAAGTTTAGTAAATAATGAAAATAAATTCATGTACTTTAGAATTATCATTATTTTATTATGATCTTACATACAAAAAAAAGAACTCTATACAGTCTGGTGCACTTATCATCATAACGCGCATCGGTGCGTCGTATTACGAAGACGCACCGGTGCTTCACAACTCTTCCGCATCGGTAACGAATAAACACAAATAAAAGAACACAACTCTATTTTCTTTAAGTAAAAAAAAAAAAGCGGCAATTTGAAAAATGGGCGGCAAAATATTTTCAAAAATCTAATTTCATAAAATAATTCTTTAAATACAAAACACTTTTCATTATTTCACTATTTTTGCTAAAATTTTCAGCCAAATATTTGAAAGACACAGACTTGGAGCAAGAGAGCACGAGGGCACTATGGAGCAGCGAAATACGTTCAAACTGAAGTATTCAGACAATCAGAAACCAAACCTCTGGTGATTCAAACCCTGTATCATAGAATTTGAAACCATCTCGTGATTAAATTTGATTATTTTTTTTACTTTTTTCTGTAGTTTTATCCATTTTTACCCTAAAGCCTTCATTTTTTTGTTTTTTCCCTTTCTTCTCCATTTTCTGTGATTTCATAATTAGGTTTTTTCATTTTAGATTGACGTCCAACCCAAGGGACAACTTGCATAGTCGGATCCCAATCCATTTGGCCATTGCGTGAATTTTTGGTAAAAATGGATTTTTCTTTATCGATGCACCCTGCGTATGCTACTGCACCAGTGTGTTGTATTATACAGTGCACCGCGCAAGTACTGTGTAGTAAAAAAATTGAAAACATTTTTTTTTAAATCTGTGCGCCATATCTGAAATAGGGCATCGGTGCTCCATTTAACGAGGATAGCACTGTACGGTGTATTACACCGTTTTTGCGGTGCGTTTTTAAGACCCCACGCACCGTACGGTCTATTACACTATTTTTGTGGTACATTTATAATACCCAATGCACCGTACGGTCTATTATACTATTTTGCGGTGCATTTTTAATATCCCCACGCACCGGCTGCAATGTGTACCTCATGAAAGGCACACCAGTGTCTTGAGATTTATTTTCTACCTGAAAAGTTGAGAATTTATTTATAAATATATTAATGAATGATATGGTACAGGTTTTATATTGATAAAGAAATGACTGACAAGAGATCAAGTAACAAAAATATTGTTAACACATCAAGAAAAGCAAAAAAGGCAATTTCTTTGTAAATTCTTTATAAAAAATATTATTTTTGAACTATATGTAAGTTTAACTAGAATGTATTGTTTACTGTGTATCATGCAAAGCCACAAAATGATGAAGCTCGATATGATTATTTCTCATCTAGGACCAGAAGAGCGTAAAATTTTAATGGAAAAATTGCAAAAGGATGAATCAGGTGAATGAAAAAATACTATCGATCCAATATGAGTTTATTTTTTTAATTATCATTAATAATATACCTAAAATTATTAGATAACATGTGTCAAACAGTCTACTAACTCACATATGTTTAATTTTCTACAGGGACCAACAACTCAGAAAAGGAATGTTGTTCTAAGAAAAGAAAAAAATAGAACATGCAAATGAAAATGAATTGCTCCTTAGCTCATCTGGAGTGGTGCTGGAAGTTAACGAAAGGGGGAAAAAAATTTACAAAAGTTTGAGGAATATAGTGGAACGAATGTATAGACATTCTTTCCACTTACAATACAAAAATCAATCCAATGATTCCAAGAACCAAATTTTATCTAAACTACAGGAAGAGTTTCCAGAGAATTGGTCAATGATACATGTCATACTTTTAATAGCAAAAACGTACAACAACAAAAAAGAAGGAATGAAAAAGTAATATTCCTTTAAATGTTTGTCTAGAATTATTTATAAATATCACTTTTGTTACATTTATTTTTCATATATCAATCTAAAAATTAAATATTTTATTGTCATGTTACATTTTCAGGAAGATTATGAAAATCTCAAAAGATGAACGAGCTGATATCAGAAATATGCCAGTAGGAATGTCCAAAAATGTGTACAAGGAGATGGTCAAAGAAATGGACAAAATTGCATCGCAGGAGGAGCCATCCCAACAACAACGTGCTTCAAATGTAATATGTAATCATTTAATTTTTCGATCATTAGGTACAATAAATAAATAATTTAGCATTAAATATTAATTTTCAAGAATTTTCTTGCAAAAAAGAAAAGAAAATGGAACCCATTCAGTGCATAAA
This sequence comes from Pinus albicaulis, assembly GCA_034641835.2. Taxonomy (NCBI): domain Eukaryota; kingdom Viridiplantae; phylum Streptophyta; class Pinopsida; order Pinales; family Pinaceae; genus Pinus; species Pinus albicaulis. The sequence goes on along the minus strand of CM076574.1, from coordinate 47,121,264 downwards.
ACAGGACGACAAGGAACAAGAGGGTTGATCTCTAAGTTTGTGAGTAATTTTTACTTCCTCATAACAACTTAACTATATTTCATTTTTGTATTTGTTAAGTTTTTTTACAAAAATCATCATTGAATGTCTTCAAAAAGGTGCTAACATACAAAGAAGAACCATCAGACGAATTGATTGAAATTGGGTTAAATATGGGTTGTGAGTATATGTTGGCATATCAGAATTTAATTGTGGAATTTGTAAGCATCTATCGATCTTGTTTTACGTAGCTCCGTCTATAATTAATAGAACAAAAGCGTATTTTATATTAAATATATGATTTGTTATGGAATATAAAACTTGCAAAAAAAAAGTATGGAATTGCGCCAACAGATGAAATTTTGAAATATGGCATGGTACATGGTTTTGAAAGAATGTGTATAGTTTATAAGTCAATTGTTGCTATGGTACGTCATTTTTATTTTCGATTTAAATTGATGTATATTATTTAATATTGCAATTTTCATTATTCTCACCAATGTATATACACTCATTTCAGTTTATTTTTATGTTTGTAGATGGAAGGTGAAGAAGAAGAAAAAAATCAACACCGTGAACAAAACATTCCTGAAAATAACCCAAGTCATGGAAGTAGCTCTAGCAGTGACAGTAGTTCAAGCGAAGAATGATGATCACTATGTTTGGATATCAAAGCAAGGCATTTTATTTTTTCAAAAATGTCTATGAAATCAGACATTTTGTTTAATGTAATGGACATAGTGTTCCAATTGAAAGACAAAGGGATACGAATAACTATCCCATTTTGTATGATAAAGATTGTCTTATATATATATATATATATAATCATAAAACATGTTTTAATTTATTCTATTGCGTTCTCCATTGTCGCTATTGTGTTCTCCATTGTCATTCTCAAATGCACTGATAAAAATTTAATTCATATGAATATTGTTATAAGATATATATGTGTCGACTTTTGATGAATAATGAATTTTAAAAAACCACAATAATTTTGATATGATATAACAAATTAATCCAAACAGCACATTCAAATGCATTAATAAAAATGTAATTAATATGAATATTGTTATAAGATGTGTCAATTTTTTATGAATAATGAATTTAAAACAATCATAATAATTGGATTGTCAGAGGTCAACATTTCTAAAAAAAACAAAATGAAAACCAGTGCGTGTCAGTAACTATTGACCGATGCGTTTATTGTCTATGGGCACCGCACAAATACCGATACCAGTTATAAATATTGATGTGTTTGTGTGATACTGCGGACTGGGGCGTTTATGTATCTATAAGCACTAGTGTATTTGTACGATCCAAGGGCACTGCACGAATACTGACACCAGTTATAAATCTCAGTGCCTTTCTGTGATACAGTGCACCGGTGTGTCATAAAGGTATACGCACCGGTGCGTTGATACAACCTATGGGCACCGCACAAATCCCAAGACCAATTAGAATGGCCCCGTGCGTTGTATGACCAACACTACACCCAGTGCGGTTTTACACCTAAACGTCCCGGTGCATTCGTTCAACTAAGGCAGCCTCGGGGCGCTGTCTTCATGTACGCACCAGTGCGTTAAATCCAGAGTAGCGCACCGATGAAAAAACATCTGTAATAACATCTGGCCGCCCATTTTTTTTATTTGTGTTGAATTTCTGTTAAAAGCTCCGCCAAAACCTCCGTAACCATAAATGGATGTTGTAGCAAATGTTTTTTTGACAATTTTGGCCAATTTTATAACACTAAAAACCTCCTTTATAACCTCCGCTAGAGGGTCTTTTCCTTGTAGTGAAAAATCCCACATCATTCCAACACGAGAAATCCAAAAATTAACTGAAAAATAGAATTTATGGAGAAGATCCCAAAGGATATACTGACTTGTGATTTTAAGAATCTTAGGGCAGTCCATGCTCGCTATATTTCAGTTTTTAAGGGAGTCTGAAATACTAAAAAATAGGACTCCAAGGAGGCTCCTTTTTCGTAACTAGTCCATTGGGCCTGGAAAAAGGAATAAACATGTACCCAATAGACATTCCTCTCATGGTTTATTAAGCACGAGGAGGAAAAATGTGAGGTCAATGTGTCATCAGGAAATCAAGAAGAGGTAGTGAAAGGAATGACTCCCTCTCCCACCATTTCCATCTCCTTTTTCTTCACAATTTCTTCCGCAAATTCCCCCTTAGATTGGGGTTTTTGATATAGCTTGAGTCTTTGCCCATTCACCAAGAAGGTAACATCCCATCATCAATATTTTTAACCTAAATAGATCCATCATCAAAAAAAAATTCAAATTCATAGGGGCCCAGCCAATGTGTGTTGAATTTCCCTTTAAAATACTTAAATTTTGAATCAAACAACAATGCCTAGTCTCCCTCTTTGAACTGATTTTTCTTAATTTATTTGTCATGCCATTTAGCTCGTTTTTGTTGGATCATATCAGTATGATGAAAAGCATCCTGCCTAATCTCATCTAACTCATTGAGCTGCAGGATTCCTTGTTGTTGTGCCTCATTAAGGTCTATACCCAAATCTGCTGCTATCTTGAAAGTTCTGATCTAAAATTCAATGGGCAGTAAAACTTGTTTTCCATTCACCAATTCAAATGGAGAGAATCCAGTGGTGTTTCTCCATGTGATCCTGTAGGCCCACAATGCCTCAGGAAGGTGATCAGACCAATCCTTCTTATGTAATTGCATTGTCTTTATGAGGATTGTCTCCAACACCTTATTTTTTGATTCCACCTGCCCATTGGCCTGTGGGTGGTAAGGGGGTGACTTCCAATGAGTAATATGATATTTTTTTACAATTCCCTGGACACGATTTGACACAAACTCAGTACCCTGATCAGTAACTATTTCCCTTGGTACCCCAAATCTTACAAAAATATCAGAAAAAAGAGAATTTACCACTTCTTTCTCCATTTGTCTAGGTAGTGCTCTTGCTTCCACCAACTTTGTAACATAATCAGTACAAACCAAAATATATTTCTTACCTTTGGACATAGGATTGATGGGACCTACAAAATCAAGAGCCCACCTCTTGAATGGTTCTATGAGAATGTGTGGCTGCAAAGGCATTTCATTTGATTGAACAGGCTGCCCTATTATTTGGTAGCTGTCACATTTCTGGACATGCTCCTTTGCATATTTCAAAATGCTTGTCCAATAGTAACCTGAGCGAAGGATCATATAGGTTGTCCACTTATCTGCAAAATGAACTCCATAGGTTTCATCGTGACAAGCTCTTAAGATATTATATATCTCGTCCTCTCTAAAAAACCTGCGAATAATCAAATCAGGTCCAGTGAAAAAAAGGTCTCCCCTAATCCAAGAGTAATCAACACTTTTCCTAATAATTCTCTTTTTCTGATTATATTAAAAGTAGAGTGGCAACTTTCTTGTAGCAAGGTAGTTAGCCATGTCTACAAACAAAGATGTTTTGACAGAAATAGAAAACAAATTCTCATCAGGAAAGTTATCATTAATAGGAACATCCTCACCTGCATGGTTGAGCCTAGATAGGAAATCAGCTACCTGATTTTCTTTTCCAGGCCTGTCCAGTAATGTGATGTCAAATTCCTACAGCAGCAAAAGCCACCTAGTGATCCTACCATTAGTGACTGGTTTTTTCTTGAGATATCGGATGGCATAATGATCAGTGTGTACAAAAATTTCATAACCAGTGATGTAATGTCTAAATTTATTAATATCATAAATTACAGTGAGGAATTCTTTCTTAGTTATAGTTTAATTCAATTATGCAGGAGTTAAATTTTACTAACAAAATAAATAGCATGGGTTACGAGATATTCCTTTTGGCCCAATACTTCTCCTATGGTTGAATCGGAGGCATCGGCGGAAATATGAAAGGGTAATTTCCAATTTGTGCCTCTCAAGACAAGTGCTGAAGAAAGCATTTCCTTGAGTGTATCAAATGTAGCTTGACACTCATCATTCCAATGAAATGCAGATTCTAGTCAATAATTTAAATAATGGAGAGACTACTTTTGTAAAATTCTTAGCAAACCTTCTGCAGTAGCCTACATGTCCAAGGAAAATTCAAACTCCCTTTTAATTGGTTGGTGGGGGAAGCTTTACAATAACTTCGATCTTAGTCGGATCAAATTTAATTCCTGTAGTAGAAACATGATGAACCAAAACAATACCTTCAGTCATAATCATAAAACACTTTTCATTAATCAATGAAATATGAGTTTCTCTACATATCTACAAAAATTTCTTAAGATTATGTAAATATTCTTCAAAAGAATCACCCATCATTGTAAATTCATCCATATAGACCTCTACACAATCATGCAAAAGGTTATAGAAAATACCAAGGACCGCTAGTTGAAATGTGGCTGGTGCATTGCATAGACCAAATGGTAGTAAATTATATGCATAATTACCCCAGTGATCTGAAATTAATTATTAGTTAATGTTGTGATAATATCAATTTCATAATTAACATGAAAGTGCTTTGGTTTGCTTATCATACAAGGGTTTATACAGGTGCTTATGATTGACAATTCATTAAAATTGATGAGTTTAAGTGTGTTTCATGAACTTAAAAGCATGGAAACTCAATGTTGAATAGAAGCATAGTAAAACATAGCAAGCACAAATAACAGAGACAAATACACAAGTTTTTGATGAAGGAGTTCACCCCTCCTGGGCTACATCTCCTTGGTCCAGCATCATAGTGTGGGCCTTTGTATTAGCTCCAATTGTGAAAAAGTGTTGTTTACAGTCTCCTATTGCCTCTGCAACCTAATCCAATGGATCCAAAACATCAAAATATACCAATAATGACTCTTCCTAAGCCAAAATTGGTCGAAATTTGCCTCAGTTATGGAAAAACCAAATTTTCCTAGTTTTTCTCCACTAATTTTGGAAGTCCACCAGTTAACTCCACTAAATGTGGAGCTTCTCCGCATTTGGCAGGTCCGCTAAACCTTCTGCCAAAATAATCCGCACTTAATTAATTGATAAGCATGTAGGTAAGTGAGGTTAAGGCATGTTTAGCGCTAACCCACACTTATCGTTGATTTCAGATTATCGTGGTATAACCACAGATTAACGTAATTAATACGTTTTCAAAATAGAGGAATAACTTGTTCTGAGTATTTTTTAATAACCCAACATTTCGGACTTCATAAGTGATTCCATCTTCAGGGGTAAACACCCAAATATTTCAAAGAATATTGGGTGTTTACCCCTAAATATTGACTCACTTATGAAGTTCGAAATGTTGGGTTATTAAAAAATACTCGGAACAGATTATTCCTCTATTTTGAAAACTAAATGTACCTGTATGGATTCTCTTTTTAAAAATTAATTAATACGGTTTAATCCCATTTAAATCTCCATTTAAATATTCCCACTGGATCCTCTTAAGCTCCAAGTCTCGGATGCGTGGACATGTGGGAGGGGGTTGGTCCGCGGGGCTAGCCCCCTTTGGACCCCCATATATGGCGCGATTAAAACTTAAATAAAATTCGAGTCCTTAGTGGTTAAGGAAATCGTGGTATGGTGCAGTGGTAAGGCGGTGGCACTGCGTGCGGGTGGTTGTGGGTTTGACCTTGACCCCTCCATAGAAAAAAAAACAAAAAAAAAAATTTGAACATGCATATGGTTCATACCATGGTCTTGACTTTGGTTATAATTTTTTTGTTGATATATATATGTTGCGCCTCCATGATATGGTTCCAACCTTATAATAAACATATATATGCGCCATTTGACTTTACATAAAAACTTAATACGCCTGCCAACCTTTCCATGGGGGGGGGGGCACGTGGCAGCCTTCGGCTACGCCATGTGGCCTTTCCCCATTGGCCCAAAAATTTCACCATAATAATAATAATCCACCATAGTATAAATTTCAAACTTAGGATTAGGAGGAAAAATTCAACTTCCCCAAGCAACATTGGCGAATCTGATTCTGACACTTGTCACAGTGTCACTCGCTGAAATTTGGAGAATATTTCCTTGATATTATTGAGGTGCTGACTAGACTGCCAAGTCATTAGTCTGTCACTGTTCTGCACAATTTTTACCTGTTTGGAAAAATGAATAGCATACCATAACTCACTCATATGAACTTGAATTTTGATGAAACGAGTTGCATTGGAATCCTAGTGACGAGCTCTATCTATTCGTTCAAGTTTGAAGAATTTCTAAGAACTTTTATTTTTTAGCTAAATATTGAGCTTCTGATCATTCCTCCCCACTAGAAACCTTTTGAACCCCAAAAGATACTATCAATTTTTTAGCAGGTGAGGGTATATCTCCCTCACCCTTTCACTCTCCATCCATTTGGTCTTTGAAGGATTTTTTCCCTTGAGTCCCACTTGAAGGTATTCGACATTCCCTCTTCTTGAAGTTATGATTCTTCTGTTAGTATGAGATATTGCTGAAGTTCATCAAGTTATTCTGGCGAGAAATCATCTATTGATGTCAGTTGAACATGTTCTCCTTGATCATCAATCAAGGGAAGCGCAAAAAATCTCAAATTCTCAACATTAACGACAGAATATATTTTCATATAAGGAGGCAAATCTAGCTTAAATGCATTAGTACCAATCTTTTCCAAAATTTTAAATGGACCATAACAGATTGGCTTGAGATTTTTACCTTCCCCTTGCAATATTTCTTTGCTGATATACAACCAAAATTCCTCTCCAACCTGGAATTTTTGATCAACACGGTGTTTATCATGCCTTGCCTTGTAAATTCTTTGACTCTTTTCAAGTTTCTCTTGCACTGTGTGATGTATCAACTGAATTTTCTCAATGAAATTTCTTTCCTTATCTATGTCACTATGACCATCTATAGTGACATATTTCTCAAAGATGAAGTCTGAAGGCGACCTTTGAAATTACCCAAGACATGTCTCGAATGGTAATGTGTTTGTGGAAGAATGATTTGCCCTGTTGTATGCATGTTGAATGTAATGCAATTGTTCATCCCACAACTTGGGATGCTTGTTGCAATAACCTCTAAGAAGATGAATAATTTTCTTGTTTATCACCTCAAACTTACCATTTGTTTGCGGATGAAATGATGTACTTTTCTTCAACTTTGTGTCCATTATGTCCCATAATTTTGACCAAAAATTCCCAACAAACTGGGAATCTCGATCACTTACAATAGAAGTAGGATGACCAAAATGAACCCATACATTTTGAAAGAAAAAATTAGCATTTTTTTCAGTTGTAATTTCTTTCTTACATGGCATCACAAGACACATTTTGCTGAACCTATCTACCACAACAACAAGTAATCATGACCATTCCTTGACATAGGAAGACCACCTACAAAATCCATTACGATACTCTCCCAAGGATGTGAAGGAACCGGAAGTGGAGTGTACAATCCAAGTTTCCTATTACTAGGCTTACTTGTTTCACATAAAGAACATCCTATAATAAAACGAGATACACTATCAATCATGTGTGGCCAATAACAATACCTTTGGAGATTCGTTATTGTCTTGCCTACACTAAAATGTCCAGCAATCAATGATGTGTGCGCCTCCCTTATGATATTGTTTCTTTCTCCGTGTGGTATACATAACTTTCCGAAGTGATACAACAAACTGTTATGCACATGATAATCTAACTCTTCATTTTGGTTTCCTTGACTCAAGCTTTCATACACATCTTGAAAATCACTATCATATGCATATTGTTCAATGTAACTTTCATGCATAATTGAATTGTGCTTGAGTATAATAGATGAATTTACAATAGGTCTAGAGATCATATCACCTAACTTATTGTAGATTCCCTTTTTGTACCTAATAACCAAATGAATTTTTTGTAGAAATCCCATCCATCTGAAATGTCTTGATTGTTGCAACTTTGACTATGATTGTAAGTACTGCAATGGTTGATGCTCTGTATGGATAATGGTCTCTTTTCCCATCAAATAGTGCTTCCATTTCTTTACACTTTGTACCAATGCATATATATCTTTATCAAAGGTGGGATAGTTAGTCACGGCTCCATTAAAAATTTCATAATGAAACGAAATAGGTTTACCATGTTGCATGAGTATTGCTCCCATAGCATAATCACTTGTATATGTTTGGATCTCAAATGGTTGTCTAAGATCTGGAAGAGCCAATACCGGTGTTGAACTTATCTTTTTCTTTAAAGCATCGAATTCTTTTTGCTGCATATCTCTCCAATGGAATACTTTCTTGACACTTGTCAATGCATGTAACATAGTTGCAATGGAAGAAAAAATAGCAATGAATTTCCTCCAATATTGTGCTACCCCAAGAAAGCTTCTTACCTATGTAGCTATGTTGGGCTTGGGCGAATTCAAAATGACCTCTACTTTGTAAGGGTATATCTTCAACTCACCTCCTCCAACAATGTTTCCCAAATACATTAAATAAGTCTTTCCAAACTCGCACTTCGACATCTTTAAAAAAACTTGCTCTTTTTTCAAGACATCAAGTACCTTGTGCACATGCATGACATGTTCTTCTCTTGATTTGTTGAATATAAGTATGTCATCTAAGTAAAAAATGACAAAGTCATCTATAAATGGTCTAATTACATCATTCATGACTCTCATGAAAGTAGCTGGAGAATTTGTTAGACCAAATGGCATAACTAACCACTCAAACAATCCTTGTCTAGTTTTAAAAGAAGTTTTCCAATGTCCTCTTCAGCTATTCTAAATTGATGATGACCACTTTTCAAGTCTAACTTAGTGAAATATCTTTCATACTTTAACTGATCTAGAAAATCATCAATGCGTGGGAATGGGTAGCGATTATTTACCATGATTTTATTCAATGCATAGAAATATATGCAAATGCGCCAAGTATCATCCTTCTTTGGTACCAAAAAAATTGGTGAACCACATGGCGAAATAGATGGGCGTATGATACCTTTTTTCAACAATTCTTGGATTTGCTTCTTGATTTCCAAACTCTCCATAATTGACATGCGATACATACCAATGTTTGGAAGTGGAACATCCTGTTGCAACTGAATCTCATGTTGAATTCCCCTCTTGGGAGGTAACCCATATGGTTCTTGAAACATATCGCCATGCTGACTTACCACATCAAAAAAATCATATTTTAATTTGTCATCACATCCTTTAAAAGATTCATAGTCAACATCATCTTTTTTCTTGATCATGAGAAGCACAAAATTTTTACTTGCATTAACTATCCTCTTCATTTTCCCTGCATTAACTAAAGAAATATGAAATTTCTTGCAATGAGCTCTCACAATATACTCCACCCCATCCTTAAGAAAATGATATTTGTTCTCATGGAGATAAAACATCACTTTCCTATCATACAAATATGGACTTCCCAATCTAATCCTGGAAATGTCAAGTGGAACCACATCTAACTCAACTTCATAAACAAAGTTTGTAGTAATAAATCTAAATATGCATTTCCTTGTAACCTGTAAATTGGAATTCTTAACTATCCAACCCAAAGGGTATGGTTTATGATTTGGTATGATTTCAAGGCTAAGCTTTTTGACCAAATATTCTGAAATCAAGTTCGCTTGTGACCCACTATCAAATAATGCATCAATCTTTGTATGATTTGAAATCACTCTAACATGGAACAATTCTATCCTTGTGTCTTCATTTGGAGTGTTGTTGTGACTATTTGAGGAACTATTACTTGCTATGGCTTCCTTTCCTTTGTTAACCATGGCTACAATCTTGGGCTCATCTCATGAATCGGATCCAAGATCTTGTTGTGTGGTGGCAGTCATATTTTGTTTCCCTTTGTTATTTGGTTTCTTTGGCCTTAGTTCAGGATGTAGTTTCCAACAGTGGGCTTCATCATGTCCCTCTTTGGAGCAATGTTTGCATGTAGTTTTATCCCCTTATTTCTTGATTCTTGCATTCTTCTTTCCCTTCCATTTTCCTCCCTTCTCTTTTCCCTTACCCTTGAATGGCTTATTTTTACTACCCCCTTCCTGAATTTTCTTTCCCCTTGCTTCAAGATACGTGGCTTGCACATATACTTCATCAAAGTTGTTTGTGTTAAACATAAGGATATTATGTTTCAAGTAGGAATGTAAACCCCCAATGTATTTCAAGAGTGTGTCTTGTGAATTCAAGTTTACTCCTAACAACAAATCCCTCTTTCTAAACTCTTGAGTGTACTCTTGAACAGTTTGGCCTTTGAGTTGCCTAAAGTTTTTCCAACTCATTATTTCTTTTTTCATATCAACTAATGGATAAAATTGTCTTTTAATGGAAGAAATTAATTCAACCCAAGAAATGGATATTTTACCATGAATTCGCATTTCCTCTTGAGTCTTTGCCTCCCACCAAACTAGTCTGCTCATTCTAGCCTTAATGAAGCTAACTAGATATTTATGTCATCCTCTTGTAGACTCTGAATTCTGCAATATAACTCCAACTGGAAGATCCAATTATCCAACTTCTCTACATTTACCTCACCATTGTACATGGGAAGTTCAAACTTAATTTCCAACTTGAGTAATGGATTTTTTCCTTTTGGGATTTGAATGAGTGTGGGTGGTTTTTGTGGTGAATGTGGAAGATGAAGATGTTGATGAATATGATGAGGATGAGGATGGTGGAGATGGAAGTGGCTTTCCTCCACTACCTTTCAAATTCTTCTATTCATCATTCTTACCATATGAAGATCCTTCTCCATGTGGAGGCTTAGAACCTTCTCCTACTCTTTCTACAGTGAATGCATCAAACATGATTTTAACCATTCTTTGAATGTATTTGAAGTCTCTCTTGACATCCTCTTCTTTTGAATTTCCATGAGTCTCTCCAACTCCTGATATAATGGCTAAGGATTCAAGCTCAACCTCTGATGCTTGTACCTCTTCAATCGCTTCATTTTCTTGTGCAATTTTTACCTCTTCTATATAAACTGCTGGAGATGGAACTTGAGGTGCTTCAAGTCCAACTTTGAGTGGAAATTTGGGTGAAGATGATGATTTCTCGGCTCTCTTTCTCCTTTTCCTAATCTTAGGACTAACAACCAATAGCTTCCCTTCTCCTCTCTACAACTTCAACCTTGTAAGCATCACAAAATTGCAACTATTAAAACCCTTCTTGCACAATCTCAAGCAAAGCAAGCAAATAAAATTTAACAACCTTGTGCTCTGATGCCAACTTGATCTTAAATTTATTTTTAGTTAATGTTGTGCTAATATCTGTTTCAGAATTAACATGAAAGTGCTTTGGTTTTCTTATCATACAAGGGTTTATACATGTGCTTATGATTGACAAGTTATTAAACTTTATGAGATTAAGTGTATTTCATGAACTTAAAAGCATGGAAACTCAATGTTGCACAACAGCATAATAAAACACAGCAAGCACAAATAACAGAGACAAATACACAATTTTTTGATGAAGGAGTTCACCCCTCCTGGGCTACATCTCCTTGGTCCAACTTCATAGTGTGGGCCTTTGTATTAGCTTCAATCGTGAAAAAAAAGTTATTACAGTCTCATGTTTCCTCTGCAACCTACTCCAATGGCTCCATAACATCAAAATCTACTAAGAATGACTCTTCATAAGCCAAAATTTGTCTAAAAGTGCCTCAGTTATGGAAAAACCAATTTTTCCTAGTTTTTCTCCACTAATTCTGGAAGTCTACAAGTTAACTCCACTAAATGTGGAGCTTCTCCGCATTTGGCGGGTCCGCTAAACATTCCACCAACACAATCAACACTTGATTAAGTGATAATCATGTAGTTAAGTGGGGTTAAGGTGTGTTTAGCGCTAACCCTCACTTACCGTTGATTTCAGATTATCGTGGTATAACCACGGTAACGTAATTAATACGGTTTAATCCCATTTAAATCTCCGTTTAAATCTTCTCGCCGGAACCGCTTAAGCTCTAGGTCTCAGATGCGTGGACATGTGGGAGGGGGTTGGCCTGTGGGGCTAGCCCCATCCGGACCCCTATATATGGCACGATTAAAACTTAAGAAAAAATTGAGTCCTTAGTGGTTAAGGAACTCGTGGTATGGTGCAGTGGTAAGGCAGTGGCGCTGCGTGTGGGTCATTGTGGGTTCGACCCCGACCCCACCATAAAAAATATGTTGAACGTGCATATGGTTTGAACCATGGTCTTGACTTTAGTTATAATTTTGTTGATATATATATGATGTGCCCCCATGCTACGATTCTGACCTTATAATAAACATATATATGCACCATTTTACCTTGCATAAAAACTTAATACGCCTTCCTGTTAAACACACACATGGTGTATGAGAAAACTAAACACACACATAGAAATATAGGCATTCGTTGCTTCTTTATTACACATAGATGTACATTTATAATACAATGGTGTGACTCTTGGATTCATCTTCCAAGGTCACTTGGACTCCTTTGTGACTTTTCGTCTTCCACACCTACCCATGGAGGATTAGGTGTTCAACATTACCCCCCTTAATCCAAAGGGGTATGTGTGAGTCCAAGAAGAGAGTTGTAATACAAATATGCAAATTACGCATGGCAGCACTTAGGCTAAATCAACTCTCTGAAATTTTGTCATAAAGAGGTGGTTTAAGGATGACCACCAACACTAGAATGCAACGCTTATTGCAGTTCCCGGAACTCTTCCAAAACTGGCAAGAAGCTAAGGGCTTCTGCTAGAGGAATTGTCCCTCATATTTGAAAAGGGAGACCTTCAACCTAAAAGAAGGGAAGTATACAACCTGTGATGGTTTAAGGATGACCACCAACACTGGAATGTTTTATGCATTTCCTGGAACTCAACCAAAAATAGCAAGGAGTTGAAGTCTTCTACTAGAGGAATTGTTCTAAAAGAGGAAGAATATCAACCTCACATAGATGGTTTAAGGTTGTCCATCAACCAAAGGCATTCTCATGGGCATCCGTGTCTCTAGCTACAACTCTTAATCTAGAATGAAGAATTGTGGCTCAGGCTCACTTGAACTGCTATGTCTCTGGCTACAACTCTGAATATGGAATGACAGATTGTGGCTCAGGCTCACTTGATCTGACTTTGAAGCTTGTAGATGACCACCATTTCCCCCCCTGTCAGGTACATGGTGAGATGATGGCGAAAAATCAACTGCAAGTTTGCTCAATATTCAAGAACAAGTTCTGACATGTGATTTAAACATCTTCTTGGTTGTTGATGCTCATTGCCAAGAAGCGATCCATCCAAGATGAATCTTTGTTCTTGCAGGAGGCTTGTTCTTTAAGCATCTGTGTGAAGAATGGGTGTGCCGACCACAGTGCTTACATGGATGAAGATCAAAACAATGATCTTTCATATGGCCAACTCGATCACAGTGTTGGCATTTCACAATCTGTTGTTGTTGTGGAAGTGGAGCAGGATCTGGAACAGCTGAAGATGAACTATCATAAAGAAATCTGAAACTCTGAAATTTGATGGGCTTGGAGTAGTCTGGAATATGAAAGGACACATCCTTGTCATATCCAAGACCATTTTTGTGCTTGTTGTGGACAAGATCTTCCCGAGGTCTGATGATGGGCTTAGGAAGTGCAAACTGAGCTACTTCATCTGCATGTAAATTTTCTCTTGTACAAGGAATTGAATGTGAATCGAATGCAACTTTATATTCTTGCTGCTGATGGGAGTCCTTCTCAATGTTCTGAACAGAAACAGGTTCAGAATGATGACTCTTTTGTTGAAGTTCATCTTGCTGAAGTTGAGACTCCAACTACAAAAACTCAATCTTGTCTTGTGCATCTTGCAAGCAAGTTTGAATATTAAAAAGAGCATTCTTGCTCATTTTTACCATATCATGAACAATGGAATGAATGAGTTTATGCAACAACTCTAATGCATCATTGATTTTAGCCATTTTCAACAACTCAGGCTCAAGAAATAAAGGGTGTCGACTTCAACCGATAATGCACCCGTTTACAATGTGATTCAACTTACTTTCAAAAATACAAATGAATTCAAAGATCCTTTTCTTTCATGAACTTACAATTATGGAATTCCCAAAGAACAAACTCTGCTACTCAAATTATGGAGGACCTCGAGGTGTAGACTGGGCTGTCTAACTGGCAAGCAACAATGACTCACATCAAATAAGTGTTCAACAGTTTCTCAACAACTCAAAGTTATACTTCAAACACTGATTGCAACTATGAACGAAGAAGCAATATCCACTCACAATGTTAGTACAATACAATGTAACTGCAAATATTTTGTAAATGTTCAGCAAAAAACCATTGTGCAATAACCCTTTAAGGCAGATGATTTCTCTCTTCTTCAAAGAACTGTTTTACACCAACAACTCTAATTCAACAAAAAGATGTTCACAAGCTTGGATGCTTCACTATATAAGTGGATGGTATTGAGCTTGCAATATTACCTCACAATAAAGATGAAGGAGAATTCCAAAAAATATTTGTGGCAAAACTATAAGTAAATTTTTGATGCCACTGTTTTTTTGAAAATAATGACCAATTTTCAACATTTTCCTTCACATTGTCAATTTATTTGAGAGAATCACCCTTCTATACAAGCCACAAATCTTGGTCATTTTTTTATAACATATAACACAAACTTCATTTTCCACTATGTAGACAATCCATATATCCATTTACCATCTCCTCTCTCTCTTCTTCTTCTGCTTTTTTTTTTTTTTAAGGGAAAATCAGAGGTATCATCTGGGGGAGGATTTAACTAAGGGAGGTTTTAACTGGGGAAGGATTTAACTAAGGGAGTTTTTAACTGGGGAAGGATTTATCTGGGGGAGGTGGAACTGGGGGGGGGGTGATTTCTAGGGGAGGGTGAAACTGGGGGAGGTGTTTTCTGGGGGAGGTGAAACTGGGGAAGGTATTTACAGTAAAAAAAAATAAAAAAATTAAAAGGTTGTGATGTGGGGAGCGTTGGGAGTGTGCAGGTGAGCGGGCGGTGATACAGTCATGAGGAAGGCCGAGGGAGGGGAGCGAAGGGAGTGAGGGGGCGGGATGCAAATGGGAGGAAGGGGACAAGCTGCAGGTGGGAGAGGGCCATGAGAGGGGTTGGGGAGTGCACAGGTGGGATGGGAGGTTGGTAGAGGGGGATGGCCGAGGGCCGAGCACGGAGAGTGGAGTGGGAGAGGCTGAGGGACAAGATGTGAGGGGGCAGGGGTAAGTGCAGGGAGGGGTCCGAGTGTGGAGAGGGGGTGAGCGGGTGTGGGAAAGCCAAGGCGGGGGGGCCAAGGTATGAGGGGGTTGCCATGAGGTGAGGGGGTAGGGCCGAGAGGCCGAGAGGCGAGTGAGGGGTCGGGTGAGTGTGAAAGGTTGTGGGATGGGTGAGTGCATGAGGAATGGGGAGTGAGGGCCGAGGGGAGAGTGCAGGTGAGGGGGCACCGGGAAGGGATGGCGGATTTGGGTTGTGCGAGGGCCGAGAGCAGAGGGGTTTGGGTAGGGCCGTGAGGGCCGAGAGCTAATGCTGCTCAGAAATATATATATATATATATATATATATATATATATATATATATATATATATATATATTAGTGGTGATGGCGTGTGGGAAAGGAGGAAGGAGTGGAAGATGCGGCTCTGGAAAGAGGTGGAGATGGGTGAGGGTCGAGGGCAATAATGAAATATTTTCCATGACGAAGAGCCCAGAGTTGATGAAAATCTAGTAATAAATTTTCCAGGGTTACTGAACAGTAGCATACAATATTTTTCCAGCAGCTCTCCAATTCAATCTTTTCCAAACTTCAGAGAATGCACAATAAAAAATAGGCAGAAAGTGCAGAAAAATTGCAGAATTTGTAGTAAAAATTGAATGTAGCAAGGAGCAGTGAGAGAAAACCTGTAGACTTCTGAATGAACCCAACAGAATAATTTCTGAATGCTGCAAAAATTGATTCCTGAATGCTGCAGAAAATTTCTGAATGTTGCAAAAATTACCAGAATTTTTGCAAGTTTACACAGGCCACAAAAACAAATGGCTCACACAATGTTGAGCTGGTTATGAACGTATCAACTTTGATACCATGTTAAACACACACATGGTGTATGAGAAAACTAAACACACATAGAAAGATAGGAATTTGTTGCTTCTTTATTACACATAGATGTACATTTATAATACAACGGTGTGACTCTTGGATTCATCTTCCAAGGTCATTTGGACTCCTTTGTGAATTTTCGCCTTCCACACCTACCCATGGAGGATTAGGTGTTCAACACTTCCAACCTTGCCATGGGGGGAGGCACGTGGTAGCCTCCGGCTGCGCCACATGGCCTTTCCCCATTGGCCCAAAAATTTCACCATAATAATAATAATCCACCATAATAGAAATTTCCAACTTAGGATTAGGAGGAAAAATTAAACTTCCCCAAGCAACATTGGCGAATCCGATTCTGAAACTTATCATAGTGTCACTAGCTTAAATTTGGAGAATATTCCCTGAATATTCTTGAGGTGCTGACTGGACTGCCAAGTCATCAGTCTGTCAATTTTCTGCACAATTTTTACTTGTTTGGGAAAATGAACAGCAGACCATGACTCACTCATACGAACTCGTATTTTGATGAAATGAGTTGTGTTGGAATCTTGTTGACGAGCTCTATCCGGTCGTTCAGGTTTAAAGCATTTCTGAGAACTTTCATTTTTTAGCTAAACACTGAGCTTCTGATCACCCAGGGACATGTAAATTTTTTCTTCTCCTGGTCCTCTGGAGCTATCCTAATTTGATTGTACCCGTTGAACCCATCTAGGAAGATAAAATACTTCTTCCCTGCTATAGTTTCCAGTACTTGGTCTATAAAGGGGAAGGGAAAGTGATATTTTAATGTAGCTTTATTCAATTCCCTGTAATCTACACACACACGCCATTTACCATTATTTTTAGGGACAATTACAAGTGAATATACCCACTAGCTATCTGAGATAAGATAGATGAACCCTACATTTAACAATTTTGGCAATTCATTTTTAATATTTCTCTTAAAGAGGGGTTCATCCTCCTTTGTGGATGTCTCGCAGGCCTCGAATTTTCTTCTATATAGATATGATGAATGCATGTATCCTGGTGAATACCCCTCATGTCTGTATATTCCCAAGCCAATGTATCTGGAAAAAAATTCAATGCTTGAATTAATTGTTTCTCATTTCAAGGGTTAAGGCCGAATTGATGTTTAAAGTGTTTCCAGGTAAAATTTAAATTGCCATCCCCCCCCCCCCCATTTAGCCATTGAATATGCAGGGAATTCAGATAAGAGGGTCGAATGTAGTTCAGTTGGTGTACTACGTTCATAAAAAACCTGTAGATTAGTAATGATATCTATATTATGACTAGACTGCCCTTCTAAATGCTATGAAAAATCAGGTTTGGAAGATTTTCCTATAACTGAATCATCATTTTTCTAAGATGGTGAAGGAGCTAGTTTCTACTCTTCAGAATATACCTAAGTTTTCTAGTTTTGACTGAGATTTTGAGAGATCATAAGGGATACCGAGGATGTTTTGACTCAAAGTCCCACCGTGATCGCCATTATGTTAGTGTCTCGTGATTTGGCTGATTGGCAAGCCAAATGACAGTGTAACATCAAACCAATATTTGGAGCCCAAGGACCTAGCCTTCCTGGACTCAGAGAGGGCTCTCTCTATTTGTGTAAAGGATATCTGTGTGTTTGCTTATTGTGTTCTTGATTTTAGGCTAGTTATGAAGTAGGTTTTTGGTTTTGGTTTTTTAGGTTGTGAGGGATGAACTGATAAAAGACTAAGATAGGTAAAAATATGTTGGATCAACTGGCCTATGGGGTCGAAAAGGTCAAGAAAGCTTTCAGATGGTGAAACAAGGTTGCTGAAGGGCCGATTTGATTCGAGGTAAAGTGGATCTTTGGGTAAAATGGAGTGAGATGGACATTAAACTTGTGAATAACAAAGGATTTCAAACATAAATAGTTTAATAGCTTACATAAACATGGTAGGGCTAACCATTAATCATGAGAAATGTAACTATAAACTTATCAATGCATAGAAATAAACATTCAAGCCATGCATAGAGAGATATGACTCTCTAACTTTAGGAAATGGCTAACAGACTTTGGGGAAATACATTTAAGACAAACAAACAAATTAAATCACTATGAAGGAACACCTAAGCATATTATTTCAAGCTATTGGGCACTTTGAAAGCAAGATTGCATAGTTTTAGGCAAAGGTCAAGATCAGTACAAGACCTCCTTGGTTCAACAAATGTCAATCAAACAATCAAAGAAAAGTTTCAGAGGTGGAACTATGACTAGCCATGAGTAAGCAGGGCATACCGTGAAGCATACTTAGCATGCATAAAACCATAAATGAAACAAGCAAACAATATTCTTCAGTTATCAAATAGAAATCAAGGATTCTTTGATATGACTAAGAAGGAAGAAAACATAGAAGCTATAAAGAAACAGGAAATTTGAGGTGCCTCCAAGGGCATGTCTCAAATCTATTCTCTACTGTCTTATAGCAAGAAAGAACATAGAATTATGAATGAAAACTAAGAAGCATAACAGAGAGGGACACTATACCATTTTATCAAGTCAAGGAATCCAACAACAGACCTCCTTCATCATCAAAAAACATTCAAGAAACTATCCAATTCATGAGACAAGTGTTTCTTCCAAGCTTGTATAACCATATATTGCTTATATTCATCAAGTTCATCCTTGTTTACAATGAAAGTCTTTGGAATATATAGACCAACGTGAGGAAAACCTCCTAGTTCAACTTGCAATCTCATTGGCCTATCCAAAATATCTGATTTTTTCCTTGAGGCTTTGCAAAGCCCAAGGCACAAAATATCTAATAAAATATCTCAAAAATGCTAAAAACAGAAAATAAATTGACTTTTCATACCTAACCATGCCCAAAAATAGCTAAACGCACATGAGGAAAATTCACTTTAGAAAGATACATTTTTCACAAAAATACTTAAGCAATACATCAGCAAAAAGTCCTCTGTCTTGCGGACAACCTTTGGATGCCTTCTCGATGTCGAAACGAGGCCCGTGATGGCTCGTTGGAAAGATATGAATGTATTTTTTCTGAAAATTCTTAGTTTTATCTAAACTAACCAATGGAAGTCTATCAAAAACTGACCTGTGTGTAAAAACCCAAAAAATAGAACTTGCTGATAAACGGAGCAGAGTGTAGAAAAAGTGAGTGTTTTTCGCCATTTTGGGGGAGCGAATCATCTTCAAATGATCTGAAAATCACTGATTATATGCCCCTAAAATTATGGCATCCAATGATACCATTTTAATCCTTTGAGGATGCACCAAACAGAAATGGTGATGCCCATTATTTTTAGCCAAAAAACCAAAACTTGTTGAATTTCGCCCAATTTTGGCGAGCATGACCCTCAAGGGTTTTCAGAAACATGCTGTGAATATGAGGCCAAAATTTGAAGCTTTGAGGTGTCTTTCTTCAATTTTGGTGCCGGGCGCCTCCTTTAAGCTTCCTTGAGTTTTTCCTGTGTGGCCTTCAATTTTCGTCGGGCGAACTAATTGAGCTTCTTAGGAATGGGCTTGCTTGAAGAAGGCGAAGGATGGTGAGTGGAAGGAGAAGGAGATGTATGGAATGAAGGAACAGTGGCGAAATCTGGATGTGCAATGAAAGTATCCCAAGAGATTTCCTTCTTCTCAAGCTGATGAAGAATGATAACCTTGATGAGGGAGTGATGGAAAAGGCAGGCTGTCTGCTAAGAAGGAGGTTTTTTATGAATAGTGGAGGACATTTTCTCAATACTTTTATGGAGGAAGAAAGGGAGATTTAACAATTTGGCTCTTGTCAAATGCATGAGCAACCGGACATGGTAGGCATAGACCCGGGAGAATCTTCCCTCGCAAGTGAAGTATTTCATGATTATCTTCATTAGGGGAGCATAACTAGTCAATAGATATGAGAAGGGAAAGATGGATGGACATGTATCTCTACGCTCAGGTTTCAAAAAAGGTTTGTACTGTTCTAAGTCTAGGTGGCTTTGTTTAAACCACTTCTCTCCGACATAGGGGATTTTGGTGACCTTGGAAATGGACCTAGGAGAGAAATTGAAATCCAAGCCTGCCAGCTGAAAGTGCTTCTCTTGAAATCTCAAAGCACAAAGATGTGTCAAACAGGAAAATATTTTCACCTCCTGCCCCCTTTGACAAAACTCTAGACACCCAACCTCATGAAAGTTAAACAGGACTGATGGATGAGCATTTACCTCTTCAGTTGAAACAGGATCAAATCTCCTGTGAAGGCCACTTCTACTGTCTTCCCTGGGAGGCATTTTGTTTTGAATATTCTTTGCTGACTGACAAAAACAATTTGTCTCAAATGGTCCTTGAAATGGCTTCTCAAGCACGCACCCTATCCTCTTTATAAATCACTGTTTGTCTTCTTTTATGCCAAACAACAAGTATTTGTTAAATGAAACAAACTCAATCTTATCATTGTGTTTGGGCAAAGTCTTTTGAAAAGACATGTTTGTGGTTTGTTATTTGAACAAGGATCCTTTGTGTTTTGACAGAAACAAAACGGTGTTCCCTCAAAAAATACTCTTCTTGCTATTCACTATTTCCTTACAAAGGTAGACAAAAACACCCTCAACTGACTTTGAAAAATCTGTCAACACACTCTGTTTTTTGAATTATGGAGGCTGTATAGATTTGGTTGTTTCATCACACATAGAGGACCTTTTGAAAATGACAAGGCTTTAAAATTATTGATCACTGTTTTCCCCTTGGAAACTCAAACAGAGTCTGCTCTCGTTTTACCTGTGGGCTATCACTGTTTTTAAAGGTAGTTAGGGTCCTTTAAGATTGTTTAAAACATCCACCTAACACTGTAAAGGTGTGTGACAATCACAGCAAAAAAAACCTCTGAGTTTGCTCAAAAACTTCACCCTCTAATCACTGTCTCTTGCTTATGCTCTTTATATGACAAACTGCTTTTTAAAGCCACTATTTATCTCATGGTTTTTGAAAGATGAAGTGCTTTCAAAGCACTATTTCTCCTTAGGAAAAAACATGGCAAAAACCCCTTTAAAATTTTGAATTTTTCCAAGAGGGACTGGAGAATACCTTGAAGACTTTTCACGGACCTTTTTTGATCATTTGGTAGCTCCAAAGAGGCTTTTTGAGGGCCTTTTGAGTGAGCGGCACGTTCACATGAAAAAACGTTGTGCCGTGTAAACTGTTGGGTCGACCTTCGGGCAATGGTTGACCAGCGATATAGGTGCGTCGCGCGCCACACCATAGTATAAACTCGGTGTGTTTTCTCTCCCAGGCGTGCCGCGCAGGCTTGAGGGCCTTCAAAAACTTGAAATTTTGCTCGAAGCTCCTCGTTTCTCCAGTGGGCAGCCAGGGGATTGTTGTTTGGTTGCTTTCACTTTCGCAAGTGAGACTTTGCAACTGTCAATTTACTCCCTTTAAATTTGAAAAAGCCAACCAACCTTTGAAACTAATTTATGAGGGTTTTGGATGCTACGAAGGCCCTTTTTGTCTTAAAACAACATAAATCATTGTCTTTATGCTTGTGAAGATCTTTTTTCTCATTTAAAACGAAAATTTCCTTTGAAACTTCATAAAAGACCTTTCACCTGAGAATACTCATTAACATAAGGTTGTTGCTTAACCTTTGAAATTATTTGTAAAAACTCTGTTCACATGAAATGGAAGGAGTGTTAAAACTTTAAACTTGAACTGTTGTTTATAGAGGAGTCTGTCAACAAAACAACCTTGCAGCTCCTTCAAAACAGCCCTTCAGACATATTATCAGATCTTTATCTTTATCAACTGATGAAGGACCTTTGATATGAGTATAAAACTTGTTCAAGCATCTCTTTAACCATTTGTATGAAGTGATTTGTATGGTGAAAACCTCAAGAGAACTGACCCTCTGCCTTTTGTGAGGGAGGCCATTTTCAAGTTGACAAACCAACTGTTATGGTGTTCGACGATTGATAATGCCCATTGTATAGGCTCAACGGCAAAGGTTTATAAAATTTCTCTTCAGGAATCAAAAACAAAAACATCCACAGAGGCTTATGTGTGCCAACTACACAAATTTCAATCTTAAGAACCTACCCATCTTGAACTTCACAAGTGCAGCAATAAAACTATTCTTGGTCCATATCAATAACTTGCAAGGCTGGTATTTAGAATGGGTAATTAATCTCTTTTATTTGAAACTCTAAGTGAAAATATCTGCTATAAATAGTCTCCAACATCAAGGCAAATGACTAACCTTGGATTTCCAAAGTAATCTAGTCTTCAACTTTTACGAAGATATAGCAGGGGATGATGAGCTGAAGTTGAATTATAAATATTGGAAAATTGTCCCTTTGTTCCTCTGTGAAGGAGGTCTATAAGAATAGTGCATTTTCATTCATTTTACCATTTTTTATAGCAGTCCCTTTTGAAATCTCTGCCATACTGAAATAAATTCTCTTCATCCTCAAACAATGGTGAGCCTTCTACTTGTTTATGAATAAGGCCTATGTTTGACAACTGCCTGGGCTCTTTTCAACCCTTGTTTTAACCAAATGAAGAATTTCCAAGAACACACTATTAGTGGTTCTCTTTGTATTTATTAGTAGAAGTCAGTTTAAAACCAAGATTTGTTTACTTCCTTGGCCATTTAGATGAGGTTGTCTTTAGTCAAAACTCCACCTCCGGATTCTTCTTTGAAGGAGACTCTTATAAACATAAGAACAGAGGTTTTTAGCACCATTGTATTGACAATATTTTTTCTTAAACACCATTTGAAATCTATTGATGTATCTTTTGCTCATCCTTTGGAAGGAAGGTGACTCATCATTTCTGAAGTCATCTAAAAACACCTTAACTTTTTTCTTTTAAATGAGGTTACATCTCTGTTCCTGGCCCTTTGCTTGTTAAATGAAGGAGGCCTTTATCACATTGTCGAACCCTATGCTTGTAAAATGAAGGAGGTTTTCAACCAATGACCCAACCCTCTGCTCATGCTTGGAGGAGTTTTTACACAGTCATTCAACCCTCTGCTCATGCTTGGAGTAGGTTTTACACAATGATCATGTCATTTCATCTGCTTTCAAACAGTGTCATCTTTCCTTTCACTGCCTATTCATAGTTAAGCAAATAAAAGTGACAAATTGACAATATGCCATGAGGGGCATTTCTCTAAGACATGTAATCCTGCTGTTAAAATACCTTTATGCGTCTTTAGACATCAGAAGCAACCTGACCAGTATCTGCAGAGTATTACTTGTTATTCATAAGTCACTAACCTTTTGACTGTGTTTTCAGGAGCTTATTGAAATAATTCTCTGTCTAGTACTTGCATCCCAGGCTCAAAACCACATGAGAAGAAGCTGTCTTCTCATGTTAAGTTTAATAATTTATTCTAGAACACTTGTACACTTTTGCTCTTGAAAAAGACATTAAAACACTGTAAATCCACCTAATATCAGTTTGACCTGTGGCATATGCACTGCTGAGACATCAAGGTTTGTTAGTCGCGCGACTTAAGAGTGTATCAAGCTTTATTTGCAGAATAGGAAGGTTATCTATGACTGGTTGATAATGGACAGAGGTTCTTTTGGCTTTAGGATAGTTTTCCAAGGGAGGATCACCTAAAGTGCCACTACCTAACTTAGGGGAGACTTATTGGACAAATTTGGAGTATTCTCTTTGGAGCTAATGGACAATTTTGTATGACTGAGACTAGATAGGGCTTGACAATTAGGTTTTATCTCATCATGGGCTGATTTTAAAAGGTAGGAGGGAAAAAAGGTTTATGGGTGTTTTCCAGGTGGCAACTTTGACAAATTAGAGATCAGTTGCTAGAAAACTTAGCTTTAAAAACTAGTCATCACCAACAGGTGAAAAATACTGATGACTAACAGTGGCTCCATTTGGGGAGGGCAGCTCCTTTTCAGGAGGTGTCCAAAATTTCAGATCTCGGTTCTTTGAAGACTAGTGCCTTTATCTATTGGCACAAATTTCTTTCTTCCTTGATTTTATTTCTGAAAATTGACAGCATGATTAGCATCAACGATATTTCTACCTACCCCACTATATTTCCTAACATTTTTTCTTCTTTTTGGTGCATTTGGACTAGCAACCCTTTGACATAATATTTTTGAAAAATGATACTATCTAATTCTACCCTTATATCCGCTGGGAGTTCAGATTAAGCTGATGAACTCCTTCGTTTCTCTACCTATGCTAGATCGGCTGTCAAGGTTAAGCTGTTTGACAGGATTTTATTCTCTAATCTAAAACAAGAAATTGAAAAATGACCAAATAAGGATTAGACAATATAATTTTTCATGTGCTTGTGGCATGAAAGACAAGCTGCACACAAATATTATTTTGCATAAATGAAATCTAGAAAAACAAGGCTAGGATACACAATTTGTTTTTCATCCTTGCTTTCCTCTTTGGTTCTGTTTTGAGCATGTGGAACCAGTATATTTTCCTAATCTACTCTCTTTGATAAGTCAAGCTTACACAATGTTGACTATCTTTTCCTCTCACTAACTTATCAGCAAATAAATTTAAAGCATGTTCAGTTATGATTAGGCTGGATAACTGAACAAGAAATTTGAGAACTAGTAGTGGAATTTAGACTTGCGCGCTTTCCGAATGACTATTTTTTGAACATGGGGCTTTCTTTCTTTTTTTTCAAACAGCCCTCTTTTTCTATTTTTCTATTGTTTTTGAATTTTCTGTTTTTTTATTTATTTTTCAAACAATGGTATATATAATGGGTTGAGAATATTTAAAATTTGAGCTCTTGACAAAAATAATTCTTTAATGTCCTGCCATTCACAGGACCTCCAAAAGTTTCAATCCCATTAAATTCTTGTAGAAAAAAAGGCATTGTTTCCACTAACTGAGTTGATGATGAAAGGCCCCTTCCATAAGTTTTCAAACTTTCCATGTTTACCTTTGTATTCTCTTCTAGAATCCCATTTTAACACTTTGTCCCTAATCTGAAAATCATTTTCCTTAGTCCTTCTATCAAAAATATGTTTTATTTTGTCTTGCGCTAACTGAGCCTTTTGGTAAACTTCTTCTCTTGTTTGTTGTAAATGGATAGTCTGATTTATCCTTCTTTGCATGTCATTTTCTTCTATTTGAACTTCCTGCAATAGCTTCATTACTGGAACCCCTAAATCTATTGGGAAAATGGCATCCATGCCATATACTAGTTGGTAGGGAGACATACCTATTGATTTCTTGGTGGTTAGTCTATCAGCCCATAGTGCGTGTACTAGTCTTCCATGCCATGCTTTTTTATTTTGTTCCAGAAGTTTCTTTATGATGTTGACTAGGATTTTGTTAGAGGACTTGGCTAAACCATTACCTTGAGGGTAATAAGCTTTGGAATGTCCTAATGAGATGTGATATTTGTAACAGAATTCGACCATTCTTTTGGAGGAGAAGGCAGCAGCGTTATCTGTAATGATCTTTCTAGGACAGTCAAATCTAGACAGGATGTTGATTTCTAGGAACTTAATGATGACTGAATCGGTGGCGTTCCTGGAGGGTATGGCTTCTATCCATTTGGTAAAGTAATCAGTGGTTGTAGGGATCCATTTATGTTGAGCGGACGAAGAAGGGTGAATTTCCCCAATAAAATCTAGACCCCATTGCTGGAAGGGTCCTTCAACTATGATGGGATGTAAGGGCAAAGGTAAAAGTTTTTTATTGCCATCAAAAATTTGGCACTCATGGCATGTCATAACTAGTCTGTGAGTGTCAAGAAATAAGGTAGGCCAATAATAACTGGCTCTAAGGATTTTTTTTTGCTGTGGTTTTCCAGTAGAGATGACCTCCACACTCTCCTTCGTGCATTTCGTGCATAATTTTCTCTGCAACATTCTCAAGCAAACATTTAAGCAGCATACCTGTGGGATTTTTCCAATACAAAACTTCGTCTATAATGCAAAACTTAAGATATTTTTGCTTAAGGAATCTTGCTTTTGTTTTTGATAAAGTCGGAGGAGCATTTAGATAAAATAACACATAAATAATATCTGCATACCAAGGTGAATTTAAAAACACTTGTTCAACATGAGGGGCTGTGCATTCTTCCTGTTCTTCTAAGGTGTCAACAAAATTTATATCTCATGCTTGGAGGTTAGTTTCAGCCATTAGTCTTGCAAGTCCCTGTCCTTTAACCAGTTTGGTGGGTCAGATTTCTATGTCATATTCTAAGATGATAGTGATCCATTTTCCCCTTTTACCATCGGGATCTTGGTTTAATATGTCTTTGACGACGATATTAGGAACAAAATCAATGACATGAGAATGCAAGATGTAAACTCAGAAATCTTTCAGTTCTTTTACCAATGCGAATGCATGTTTTTCCATGATGTTATATTTCAAGGGAGCATCTCTTAGGGCTTTGCTAAAAAAGGCAATGGGTTGTTCTTGCCTTGCTGTGTTCTTTTGTAACAACACAACAGCTATTGTGTGTTCCGAGGCAAATGAAAAAATGTAAAAATCTTTGGTAAAATCAGGACTTATCAGTACCGGTGTTTGAGTTAGGGCTTTTTTAACTAATTCGAAATATTTTTTGGCTTCTATAGTCCATTTAACCCCGACCTCTTTTTTCAACATGTTTGTGATATCTCTTAGAAGTTAGGCAAGATTTGGGATGAATCTTCTTAAGAAATTAATATTTCCGATAAAGGATTGCAGCTCTTTTATGTTTCTGGGGTGACTTATTTGTAATATACCTTCAATTCTCTGGGGGTCTATTTTTATCCCTTCTTCTGAAATGATGTGACCTAGGAGTTTTCCTTCTTTGAGACCGAAAATTGTTTTCTTGGGGTTTAGGGATAAACCATATTTTCTACATTTGTTAAAAACCTTTCTTAAGTGAATCAGGTGTTCTTCATCTGATTTGGAATATACTGTGATATCGTCGAGATATATGACTATGAAATAACCTATGTCTTCTGAGAAAGTTATTTCCATGGCTCTTTGGAATGTGGCGCCAGCATTCATCAATCCAAAAGGCATTTTAACATACATGAAAGTGCCCCAAGGTGTGGTGAAAGTCGTTTTGTGTTGATCATTGGGGTAAACCAGCACTTGGTTGTAACTAGAAAAACCATCAAGTAATGAGATCCTTTTAGCACCTACTACCTTTTGAAGTATGTGGTCCATTTTAGGTAATGGATAGTTGTCCTTTAAACAGGCTCTATTCAGGTTTAAGAAATCGATACAAAGTCTGATCTCACCAGTTCTTTTCCTAACTGATACTAGATTTGAAACCCATTCAGAATACCTGAGGGACACTATTATCCCAGCATCATACATATTTTTTATTTCCTTTTCAACCAATGGTAGTAAGACTGGCTTTATTCTTCTTAACTTCTGTTTGAAAGCCTTTTGGTTTTCTTTGAGGGGAATCTTATGCTGAATGATGCTTGTGTCGTATGATTTCAAATCTTGGTATCCCCATGCGAAAACATCTTTAAATTCTTTAAACAACTTGATGTACTCATGTTTTATGTGAGGAGGGAGGGTTTTGGATAGTTTGATATTTCTTGGTTCTTTCGTGCTTCCTATGTTATATTCTTCTATGTTGACCTCGGTAGATTCCATTTTTGGCTTTTTGGCCACATCGTTAAAATCAAACAATTCTTCTAAAGGTGGAAGCCCTCTGGGTATGGTGTCATTTTCACAGTGTAAGACTTCAATTTCTCTTTGATCTATGTCCTCTCCTATCGCAGTTTCATACAAATGATTTACCAAGTTTACATTTGTCCAGGAAAGTAAATTTGGCTCTTGATCTTGATTTTTGGCAGGATTCTTTTCTTCATTTTCTAAGTCTATTTTGGTCACTTCAAATTCATTCCTAGATTGTAAAAAATCATCAATTTGATCGTCATCTTTGAATATTTGCCAATGGTCAATATTGTCTGGTACTATAGGGCAACTTTTGACCTGAATACTGTATTTCTCGTTTAGACATGGTATTTGGTCATTGCTTGCAGCAAAGGCGAGCTCATTGGCTAGGCTATTTTGAACCCTAGGAATATAAGTGAGTTCATATTTTTCGAAGGTTTTGAGGATGTCTAAAGCTACATTCCTGTATTCTCTTAGTCTTAGGTTTTTTTTCGAATATTCACCTTTGATTTGCCTAATTACAAGTTCTGAATCTCCCTGGGCTGATATTTTCTTAGCGCCTAAGTCCTTAAGTATGTGTAGACCAAGGAGAAGGGCCTCATATTCCGCAATTTTATTAGTACATTTGAATTATAATTTGAAAGAATGACCTTCATTAGTATTGTGTATCCAGATGCCGGCCCCCGAACCAGTTTTTCCACAAGAACCGTCAGAGCTTATACTCCAAAGAGCTTCTTTTTCATACATGACACTAAGCTGTTTTTCAGGTTTCTTGGAGCTTTGGTCATCAGTTTCTTCATTTAGTAATGGGAAATGTGGTTTTGATAGTTTGAAATCCTCTTCATTTTCTTTTATCTGCTCATTTATATCACTTTCATTGTATAAGATAAAAGAATCTAAATTGGAATGAATGGAATAAATGGGAGTATTGTTTGGCTTATCCCGGTTGCTAACCATGTATTTCATGTGAGTTTCTCGGTATAATCTCCTAGTCTGGTTGAAAATTGGGATGGTAGTGAATGACATATCCATTTGAAGTTTACCTTGTATTTTAGCAGCCCATGCCCTTGATAGTAGTATTCCATACTTAGGAGGAATATCGGCCACTACTACGTCCATGACTAGGTTTTTTACCGGTAGTTGTGTTAAAGAAAAACACAGGTTCTTTATTAGACCTAAGCATTTGACCCGACTTGAATCAAAGGAGTACAGGTCTTTGTAAGGTTGAGTTACTTCTAGACCCAGGTTTTCCATGATTGCTTTAGGCATGAGGTTATGGGAGGCACCAGAATCTAACATGGCATTATGTAATATCTTGTCTTGTATGTTCAAACCTACATAGAAAGGATAGACAGTTCCTTCTTGGTATTCACCTTCTATTTTGGGGCCGAACAAGAGCTCGGGTTTGTCATTAGTTAGATTTAAAGTATCTGCCTCATTTCCTATATCAAAAACTTTGAAGATTTGAGATCTATACCTATCTATAGTTATAAGCTCAGTAAGGGGTATGGTTATTTTTATTTTGGAAATTTCTCCTTCAAAACTAAAAGGAGTTTGTAGTTTGGATAGATTTGTTTCATCTTTTTCGGACATGACTTTCTCTATGTTCTTAATTTGCTGACTCTGGTTCGGGACTTTGTTCAACATAGCCATCTTATGAATCTTGGCAGAGGTATTCAGACAATCTGGACTAAAGCTTGTCTGAATAGCTTTATCTCTGTTTTGGTCAGTTTTCCTAACCACGATTTTGTTGCTATTCACTGCTCTTTTAAGGATGTCATCAGGGATTTTAGCAGTGTCCGGACTACCTTTCTTGGAGTTGTCTTGGCTTCTTTTGCTTCTAAGATCATACTACCTGTGAGCTTCTATTATGGCATTCTAAAAATATATGGCAGGATCTTCAGGATCTTCATAGTTAGTTTCATTTTGATTTGGAGAGAAAAAAGCTTGTTCTTCTTCTGTGAGGTAGACTTCACTCTCACTATCAGAACCTATAAGGTTCAAATGATTTTCATAAATGGGTTCTGTATCCCTCTCATCCTCATTAACATAATTTTCATTAAAGGGTGGCCTAATTTGTTGGTCAATTTCCCTTGGTTTGTTTTGAGACTGGTCTCTCCTAAAGTTTTGGTTCTGGTTCCTATTTTGAGGATTTGGTTGGTTGTCCCTAAGAGGTGTTTTTTCACTCATTTTTTCCCACATCTTTGTCATGGATTTAACCAGGGCATATATTCTAGGATCTGAGGAAGATACTAAAGGGGAAACTTCGTCACGATACGTGACTTTCTTCTCTGCTCTTATCCTAGCTCTCTTTTCAGCTAAGTTGGCTTCTGCATTTATAGCCACTCTTTGCATTTCCTCCAAGGTAGGGGGGTCCTTTTCTCTTAGTTGATAATTAATGTATGGGTTGAAACCTTCTGGGAACTTCGCTAAGGCTGAGCCAAGTGGAGGTTTAAAGTGAGGTGGGAGGGCGTTATACACACTTTTGAACCTAGTGCAGTATTTCTGGACACTTTCCCCATTTTCTCGTTTTAGATTGTTATATTATG
This sequence comes from Pinus albicaulis, assembly GCA_034641835.2. Taxonomy (NCBI): domain Eukaryota; kingdom Viridiplantae; phylum Streptophyta; class Pinopsida; order Pinales; family Pinaceae; genus Pinus; species Pinus albicaulis. The sequence goes on along the minus strand of CM076574.1, from coordinate 47,091,084 downwards.
ACAGGATTTGAATGGGGTTCTTTCTGATTTCCCACTTATTTATGAAGGTTTGGTAGAGTTCTGGGAGATCGTGGACGCTGTTTGGAGTTAAGCTCTTAAACCATTTTTTGGGTTCTCCGCCCAAGCTTTGGGCGAACATCCTCATTCTGATGGTCTCGTCTTCTATTTCCATGTATTCAAAGGCATCGCTAATTCTATCTACATGTTGTTGAGCTGTGGTAGTCTCACTCTAGTAAAGTGTGGGATTTTGGATTGATAGTCATTTTGTAAAGGAGCCAAAGGGTGTGGCAACACCAAGGGTGCATACCAGGTTGCCATGGTAGGTGCTAATGGATGATGTACAAAATGAGGGTTTGTAATATGAGCTGAGGTGATTTGAATAGAAGTGGTTTGGATGGGTGTGGCGGATGTACTTGGGCTAGTGATCTAATTTTGAGCAGATCTGGGGTGGTAGGAGCCAAAGTGATGGAGAAGCTAAAAGTCGGGAGGTGTAGTAGGTGAGGCTTCTCTACTAGGAATTTTTGGCAGATCTAGGGGCTCAAGATCGCCAAAGTTTACCTTACTTAGTGACTTGCTTCTAAAAAGGGTGTTTGCTGATTTTAAGTCAAATGGGGAATCCTGCAAGGTTGTGAGGTGTTAAGGTACTGATCTTGCTTTACGGATGGACTTATCGGTAGCTAAATTGCCAGTTTCGGAAGCTTGCCACAGAATCTTCTCTGGGTCATCTACTATGATAGGGAGATTTGCGTCTGGATGAGATCTGGTATAGATTCTTTGTGAAGCCAGATTTCGAAATCAAAGTGTAGAGAGGATGGTATTTGTGGTTGTTTCAAATGGATGGCCTCTCTAGGGGTTTTTTCTAATGTGAAGGATGGTCAAAACAAAAATGAGGGCTAGTGGAGTCGCCAGGTGGATTTCTTTGAGAACTATGGTCCACCACCAAAACTATCAAAGATGCTTTCGGGAAAAAGTATTTCTAGCAAACCTTGAGGTGAAGGCTTGCAAGGAAGAGTGATCACTTGGTTTCAACAGTTTGCTAGGCTGTCTGGACAAGCTAATGGTTCTATTTGCAAGATTATTTCTGTTTATCTTCTATGTTTATGTGAAGTCTTCTGAATCGCTAAGTTATACTTAGTTTGTCATTGATTATAGAGTTTGCACCATAAGTTTTAAGTTTTGGAAAGGATGAGTCAACAGAAAGGTATGGTTTATGATTTTTTTTGTTTTTTATGGAGTTTTTTAGGCCTATTGGAGGCTAGTGGAGTCGCCAGGTGGAACTTGGTTGCTTTTGTAGGGATGTAGCTATGGTCCACCACCAATAACTAGGGAAAAGACAATCTGGGGATGTTTTGGGGTTTTTTGAGTTTTTATGTGCAACCTATGGTTTATTAGAGTGTTCTAAACCTAATTCATCACTTTTATAGGGTGGTGAAAACAAAAAGAGTTTACTATAAATGATTCTATGGACTGCTTGCCTGTTTAAATTTTTAAAGACTAATGAATCTACAAGAGTTTGCTAGATTGTTATGTACTCATTTAGTCGCACCGTGATCGTCATTATGTTAGTGTGGTGATGAGGTGGCTAATCGGATAGTATTCTAAAATTTAGCAAAGTAATAAGGCCTACTGGAGGGTAATGGAGACGCCAGGTGGATTTTTTGTTGTTTTGAGAGTATATGTGTATGGTCCACCACCAATATTGATAAACACCAATCTAGAGATATTTTGGGGTTTTCTTAGTTTCCTATATGTAGCCCTGAGGTTTGGAAGATTTTCCTATAACTGAATCATCATTTTTCTAAGATGGTGAAGGAGCTAGTTTCTACTCTTCAGAATATACCTAAGTTTTCTAGTTTTGACTGAGATTTTGAGAGATCATAAGGGATACCGAGGATGTTTTGACTCAAAGTCCCACCGTGATCGCCATTATGTTAGTGTCTCGTGATTTGGCTGATTGGCAAGCCAAATGACAGTGTAACATCAAACCAATCTTTGGATCCCAAGGACCTATCCTTCCTGGACTCAGAGAGGGCTCTCTCTATTTGTGTAAAGGATATCTGTGTGTTTGCTTATTGTGTTCTTGATTTTAGGCTAGTTATGAAGTAGGTTTTTGGTTTTGGTTCTTTAGGTTGTGAGGGATGAATTGATCAAAGACTAAGATAGGTGAAAATATGTTGGATCAACTGGGCTATGGGGTCGAAAAGGTCAAGAAAGCTTTCAGATGGTGATACAAGGTTGCTGAAGGGCCGATTTGATTCGAGGTAAAATGGATCTTTGGGTAAAATGGAGTGAGATGGACATTAAACTTGTAAAGAACAAAGGATTTCAAACATAAATAGTTTAATAGCTGACATAAACATGGTAGGGATAACCATTAATCATGAGAAATGTAACTATAAACTGATCAATGCATATAAATAAACATTCAAGCCATGCATAGAGAGATATGACTCTCTAACTTTAGGAAATGGCTATCAGAATTTGGGGAAATACATTTAAGACAAACAAACAACTTAAATCACTATGAAGGAACACCTAAGCATAGTATTTCAAGCTATTGGGCACTTTGAAAGCAATATTGCATAGTTTTAGGCAAAGGTCAAGATCAGTACAAGACCTCCTTGGTTCAACAAATGTCAATCAAACAATCAAAGAAAAGTTTCAGAGGTGGAGCTATGACTAGCCATGAGTAAGCAGGGCATACCGTGAATCATACTTAGCATGCATAAAACCATAAATGAAACAAGCAAACAATATTCTTCAGTTATCAAAGAACAATCAAGGATTCTTTGATATGACTAAGAAGGAAGAAAACATAGAAGTTATAAAGAAATAGGAAATTTGAGGTGCCTCCAAGGGCATGTCTCAAATCTATTCTCTATTGTCTTATAGCAAGCAAGAAAATGGAATTATGAATGAAAACTAAGAAGCATAATAGAGAGGGACACTATACCATTTTACCAAGTCAAGGAATCCAACAACAGACCTCCTTCATCAACCAAAAACATTCAAGAAACTATCCAATTCATGAGACAAGTGTTTCTTCCAAGCTTGTATAACCATATATTGCTTCTATTCATCAAGTTCAGCCTTGTTTACAATGAAAGCCTTCGAAATATATAGGCCAAAGTGAGGAAAACCTCCTAGTTCAAATTGCAATCTCATTGGCCTATCCAAAATATCTGATTTTCTCCTTGAGGCTTTGCAAAGCCTAAGGCACAAAATATCTCAAAAATGCTAAAAAAGGAAAATAAATTGACTTTTCATAACTAATCATGCCCAAAAATAGCTAAACGCACATGAGGAAAGTCACTTTAGAAAGGTACATTTTTCACAAAAATACTTAAGAAATACATTAGCAAAAAGTCCTATGTCTTGCGGACAACCTTTGGATGCCTTCCCGATGTTGAAACGAGGCCCGTGATGGCTCGTTGGAAATATCTGAATGTATATTTTCTAAAAATTCTTATTTTTCTCCAAACTAACCACTGGAAGTCCATTAAAATCTGACCTATGTGTAAAAACCCAAAAAATAGACCTTGCTGATAAACGGGGCAGAGTGTAGAAAAAGTGAGTTTTTTTCGCCATTTTGGGGGAGCGAATCATCTTCAAATTATTTGAAAAATGCTGAGTAGATGCCCCTAAAATTATGGCATCCAATGATACCATTTTCATCCTTTGAGGATGCCCCAAACAGAAATGGCGATGCCCATGAGTTTTAGCCAAAAACCCAAAAAATGTCAAAAAACCAAAACTTGTTGAATTTCAACCAATTTTGGCGAGCATGACCCTCAAGGGTTTTCAAAAACATGTTGTAAAGCTGAGGCAAAAATTTGAAGCTTTGAGGTGTCTTTCTTCAATTTTTGTGTCGGGCGCCTCCTTTGAGCTTCCTTGAGTTTTTCCTGTGTGGCCTTCAATTTCCGTCGGGCGAACTGATTGAGCTTCTTTGGAATGGGCTTGCTTGAAGAAGGCGAAGGATGGTGAGTGGAAGGAGAAGGAGATGTATGGAATGAAGGAATAGTGGTGAAATATGGATGTGCAATGAAATTATCCCAAGAGATTTCCTTCTTCTCAAGCTGATGAAGAATGATAACCTTGATGAGGGAGTGATGGAAAAGGCATGCTATCTGCTGAGAAGGAGGTTTTTTCTTAACAGTGGAGGCCATTTTCTCAATACTTTTATGGAGGAAGAAAGGGATATTTAATAATTTGGCTCTTGTGAAATGCATGAGCAACCGGACATGGTAGGCATAGACCCGGGAGAATCTTCCCTCGCAAGTGAAGTATTTCATGATTATCTTCATTAGGGGAGCATAACTAGTCAACAGATATGAGAAGGGAAATATGGATGGACATGTATCTCTACGCTCAGGCTTCAAAAAAGGTTTGTACTGTTCTGAGTCTAGGTGGCTTTGTTTAAACCACTTCTCTCCGACATAGGGGATTTTGGTGGCCTTGGAAATGGACCTAGGAGAGAAATTGAAATCCAAGCCTGCCAGCTGAAAGTGCTTCTCTTGAAATCTCAAAGCACAAAGATGTGTCAAAGGGGAAAATATTTTCACCTCCTGCACCCTTTGACAAAACTCTAGACACCCAACCTCATGAAAGTTAAATAGGACTGATGGATGAGCATTTACCTCTTTAGTTGAAACAAGCTCAAACCTCCTGTGAAGGCCACTACTGTCTTGCCTGGGAGGCATTTTGTTTTGAATATTCTTTGTTGACTGACAAAAACAATTTGTCTCAAATGGTCCTTGAAATGGCTTCTCAAGCACACACCCTGTCCTCTTTATAAATCATTGTTTTTCTTCTTTTATGCCAAACAACAAGTATTGTTAAATGAAACAAACTCAATCTTATCACTGTGTTTGGGAAAAGTCTTTTGAAAAGAGATGTTTGTGGTTTGTTATTTGAACAAGGATCCTTTGTGTTTTGACAGAAACAAAA